>JACDOX010000062.1:3443091-3610529 GCA_014549065.1 Cardinalis cardinalis
TCTCTCACAGCTATGAGGTATTGCTGACCTAAACCCTGTGTATATTTTGTGTTCCACAGTAACCACAATCATGAACTGGCCAACTGTAAATATTCAATTTTTATGTGCTGGTTGTTTCATCCAAAGGTTCCGGCACAGATGGATTCTCCCTCATATACTTTGATTTGTCCTTTACACACTCTGGTTCAGCCCTCCCACTGAACACCTCCAGAGCATTTAATTAATACATCACTAGGCAGACCCTCATCTGRTACAAATCAGAGGTTCACTGTAATAGAAATACATTGATTTATGAAATAAACACACCACRTGTCTGTTGAGGAAAGCAATAAGCATTTGGGCATGACTTTCTCTGCAGTAGTGTTCGATATCCAATATCTTTCTTTGCAATCACCTCATTTTCTGTTCTGCAGTTGTTCARGTTCTTTTTATTGTGAAGCCAGTGTCACCTGCTAAGGTGCATAAGCCAAATTCTTCAATGCAATAACAGAAGCCTCCTAAAATAGAGACARCACAGAGTTGTGCAGCCAGGTCACACAGCTTCCTAATTCACCCTTCAGACAAAATTTCAAAGGGTTGGCATTGATTTTGGTGGATGCCTTTTCCAGGCTACTTGATGAAATCAAGTTGGCTTGTAGCAACTTTGAAACAGAAAAGAGTAAAATAGGTAATTAGTACAATTAATAATAATAGAGACTTAAGGAGTTCATGTACATTTACATATTGTAGTTATTTATGTTTCCTAAGCAAAAGAAYTTCCCATRYAGTTTTTGTCCACAATCCCTTACATTTCCTCCCCARCTATTCTGGCATTGTTTCCTATCAWTAGATTTTCCACCCATCTCACAAAATTATATTAATTTGAACCAAACCCAGAGTCACTTGGAGGAGTGACTGGATCAGGAGGGCYCTTGGTTTTGCAGTAGYTGCYGGCAGGCAGGGCTGGGAGCACTGGGCACTTGCAAATGGCCCTTAACCCTTTAAGTGTTCCTTGATGCTCCTCAAAAGGCCCCTTGATGGCCTCCCCTACACTTCTTGTCATCATTATTATTCAAATTCACTGTGCTGAAAATATGACCTGTAAGTAGGTAGATATTTGAGTAATCAAAATAGACCAAACAGTTTTCTGTCTAGAAAAGGTGTGGAAAGCAAACCAGGCTAGTAAATGAACATGTTTCATACACAAACATCTGGGGGTCTCTGTTGAATTCACTGTACAAGGCAGTTTTAGTCTCCCTTTTTGAGGATCCCTGACAAAAGAAACACTTCCATTTGCTCTCTATAATGCAAGGGTCCAGCTGCTATTTCTAGAATAAGGTTACAGACATTTTAATCCCTTTTGACACCCCACCCTGGGAATTCACCAGCCAGTTATGCAAAGGACACATTTGTAAACATACAGATTGCTTCCCTAATCTCAAAGCTTTCTGGACTGTAATTTTTCTCCTCTTCAGCATCAGTATAAGCAGTGTTATGTGACATTATTTACCTCAACACAAGAGTCCCTTTACTAGACATCAAGACCAAAAGACCCTTCTGAACAAGAGAATTAACAGTTCCTTCTTGCTATAAATAACTGGATTTTTTTCCAARTATTTGCTGACTACATTATTTTTTTCTCTTCCTGGAAATTGGAAAAAAAAAGTCGGCCTTCAGGGACAGTTAATTGTTTCTTTAAACAGACTATAAAAGAATTCTTGTAAGGCAAGAGAACATTTCCCTTCATTTTTAGCTACTAAAAACTTGACTTTCACTAAAAAAAGAGATGATGTATCCCTAAAAGGAGCTAAGAACTATATAGATAACCATCTGCTTTTGGATTTGCCACTCARTGACTACAGATATAAATTTAAAAATTACACCAAGCTGGAAAAAGTTAAGCATTTTCCTAGGAGATCAAATTACTTAYTTACATTGTCTTTCACCTTAACCTTTAATCCTAGAAGAGGAATCTGTTTAACCTAAWGGTACTATTCAACCGGGCCTTAATTTTCTTTAATTATTCATTTCCTGTAAACAAACATTCCAGACATCTATCAAGTCCACAAACACGAAGCAGAAAAGTGTTCACTAATTCATTTTATAGCAGCTGAAAGTTTCTTCTACTCCTCCATTAGTGTCRCTGTGCTGCCAGAATCTGATGTTCAGAAAGGAAACCAGATGCCCAATTTAGTATAAAAACTCAACAAAAACTGCCACACCTGACCAAAATAAGTTGTATTTATGAGGAGCTCTCACTAAAGCTATTGAGAGGTTCAAGGGCCTCAGGGTGCTGAGCCAGCTGTGCACCCACACCTTCATTTGTGCCCTGACCTTGGTGACAGGGCTGCAATCACAGCTGCAAAGCACCAGCCAAGTCACAAATAAACCTGCTCCTGCTGATGGTCTCTCTGATGCTTTGGGTAGGGGAAAAAATAAARAAGCAGTGACAACAACAAAGGGAGCAATATCTTCATTCTGAACCAGACAATGGGAGCGTGAGCACTACAGGTGCTAAGCACTTCATGAAATACAACCATGTGGTATCTGCAGGCATGGATCAWGAGCAGATGAGATTTAGGAATTCAGTCGTCTGCATTAATTCTCTTCATTATTTTTCTTTTAAAAGCTGTAGGTTCTCATATTTATGATTTCATTGTGCTTTAATTCACTTATGCTTTAATAAGTGAAAAGGGTTTGGGGGGTTGGGAGTGGGGAAATAGGTTGTAGTTATGGTTTTAAATAATTTATTCCCCAGTTAAATCCAAGCTATTTTGATGATTTATTAAATATCCTGCAGTAGTTGTATTAAACAGAGACCAGGAGAAATTAATGATTAGGTGATAATCGCTGGAGATCCTATCACTATTACTGAGCTAAATTGATTTTCTCAGAATAGCTAAATTAAAAAAATTAAAAGCTACATGAAAAATTGCAAAATTTTGTTGTTGAGCACACTATGTACTGCTAGGTCCCAAAGGGGAAAAAAATAAGAAAACGATTTCTTCTTAATTCTTAAAACGTCAGAACACATTTGTGTTTTTATTAAACTCTCCTACAAGATAGGACTCCCCTCTTCAGTGTAATTTGTATTTCTTCAGTTGAAATTCTTTTCTTAAAAGAAAGTACTAAGTCTCCCTGACACAGCTAACACTAAATTCCCTATTCATATTAGCATGAAACTCCCATGTTCTGGGCATTGTCTAATCCCTAGTGCATCCCTCTGCACTCACAGCTAACCCAGCTCTCTGAGAAGTCTTCAAGTTATTCCCCTGTCCAATAAAGGTCACCTCCCAGTGCATTGTCCMTAAATCTCTCTCCCAGTGAGGCCAAGCAGTAGTAAAATCCATCCCATCCCTCTGAAATACTGTCACCCCACCTTCAAGTAACAGCTGCACCAGAAATCTAAACTGGGGAAATTACACCTCTTAGAAACCAAAAGACTCTGAAAACCCTTCCATTTAGGGAAAAAAAAATGTTCATTTGCCAGGCTTAGCATCAAGTCAGAGGTTGCTCCCTGAGTAATTACTGTCATAAGAACTTCCTAACCTCCAATTAAAAAGAAATCTTACAGATGAAATTAGCCAGCTGCAGATTCATAGCCTTCATAAAGATTTAAAAAAATCTGAAGACTGTCCCTTATACTTTCTTCACAAAGATCTGGCCACTAATAACTTGCTTAGTTCAACAGACTATGGAAATTACTTTTTTTTATTGGAAAATGGAAAACAAACTTCTCCAAATTTATTATAGCCCATTTATATTCAAGACTGTAAGTTCTCAAATTCCATCTGCAGTAAATTACCAGGGAAGCAATTTGATAAACTTTCACATAGCTCTTGATCTTAGCATGGGTATCTCCATTCTAACTCAGGCACATGWCCAAGATCCAGTATGCATTTGTGCAGACCTGCTAAATGATAAATACAGACCAGTCCAATGCCATAAAGCACTTCAAATGTCTCACAGAAAGTTATAAATCACATAAGGAAAATAATTCTCAGAACAACTACATTGAAGCACAGTCAACACTTAGCATCTGAAATGCTGAGCACAAAAGTTTAGGGCAGGCGGGAACTTCTAGYGCAGCCTGCTGAAAGGCAGCACCGRGGTGKGACCAGAACTCCACAGCATTTCCCATTCTGCCTAATGAATTCTTGCCCTTGCAACCATTCAAACAGCTCCAAAGCAGACTGTTGCAGTAGCAATGTAGCTGCTGGGAAGTCAGCACTGTGCTACAATCTGTGAAGTAATGAGCAAAACAAGCTGAGCAAACTCAGCAGGAGATGAGGGCCACTTCACCAAGGCAAACAATACCCTGTATTCTCATGATGTACACAACTTTTACAATACATCAAGGAAAGAAGTGTCTGCCTGGAGACTTGTGTAGGGGAAAGTGCTTTTTTATCTGTACAGGTTTGGTTGCAATCTTGGCCGGGCAAACAGCTCAGGTCCTAAGATGGTATGGGCAGGAAACGGATCTCTCTAGAGGCCTCCCAGTGCAAATAATCCATTGGTTGAGGCTAAACAGAATAAATTACATTTCAGATTAAAACAACGGGGACTCAGGGTTATTAAACAGAGTAAACAATAGCAGTAGGAATATTTATTAGGGCTGCTGGAATGAGACCCTACGGTACCTACTTAGATATTACATCATGTGATCCACCTTGGAATTTTGCTTGAAGTCACTTGCAACCTCTTGAAACAGATGTGCTATGCATATGCCCTCGATTTCAGGATATTACCTCCTGTATGCAGTTTGAACAACTAATTTAATTTTCTCCTCTTTTCATAATGAGACTAAAAATTACATCCTACTGGTTTTAGTATTATCCAACACCCATTCTGGGCAAAATCATGGTGTACATTCTTGAACTTGTCTTTCAGCCACTGAATCAGCCTAGCTGATTCCCCAAATCCTGTCTCAGCACATCTGTGTATCCCAGCTACATCCACAGGGAGAGTGCTGAAGTTCTTTCTATGAGCTAAACCTCTAGCACCAAGCACATTCATTATTTAATAAATTGATGAAGATATTTTTAACAGCAGCGAGAGCACAGTATGGAACAGGAAAACTAAAACTAGCTTAGAAGTTATAATCCCTGTGTAAGAGGAGCCCCTTAGGGTAATTTTTAGGCAGGGCAGAAATTATTACCTATCTCAAAGTTTTATCCAGCATAAACCAGACTGAGAATAGCTGAGCAGCTGATACTTTGTGCATGCAGCTCAAGTCTGTAGTCCTGAGTTTTATGGACTCTAGTTTTTATTAGAGTAACCATTCTAAAATCAAATTATCTAGACTACTATAAGGCCAATCAAAATCAGGCCTTGTTAAACATCTATTAAATAAGAGAAGATATAACAGTCCAAAGAGAAGGTATCTGGTCTAAGTGGAGTTTTAAAGTTGCATTCTGTAAGACAGCGCACTGAATTGCTGGCATATTGGACTGGTTGAAACAATAAACACCTTCTATTTCTTCAAGTAGCTATTTTGGATTCTTGAAAATTATTGTGATAAATAATAATGAGTAATGCCTGCATCTCAAGCATTCCTATTTGGAAAACTGGAGTGAAACACAACCTGKTTTTTTTTATAGCTGACTGGCAAAATTTATTCTTCTCTAGCAATTTATTTTGGAGATAAAACAGTGAAAAATAAAATTTTAGATATTTGTGTAACTGGAAGGAAGAAATAATTGAAACTCAGTTGATTGGATGGCACACCTATTTTTTGGTAGGTTTCTTTTGTTTTGATTTTCTGTTGCTTTTTTTTTTTTTWAAGTGGAGATGCCACTTAGAGTAACTATTCTTCTTTTATGTAGAAAAGGTCCTGGGATGGAGAAAAATGTTTTAGGTTCCCTCCATGAAGATGTATGTGTATGACAKAACCTAGACACCCCTTGGAACAAAAGCATGCTTACAGCTGTAGATAATGCCCACCCTCAATGACTGCTTTAAGCTCTTCACCACATCAAGCAGTGGAGCACTGTCAGACTTTAGATATATTTAACCTACAGAATGGATACCTTCTCTATACATACWTCTTTAAGCATTCTATAAAATCAGGCTATTTTCAAAGGTTAAAAAAAATATATTCAAATGGGGACACCTATATTGTATCAATATTACTAACTTTTATTATAGCAGGTTTATAAATTGTGTATCCCCTACTCTTTCCAAAATTGTAAGGAAACATCCTCTGTGGTATAACAGCTCTCAGACAGTTTTTTTACAAGTGTGTCTGTTTGTATGTGGTTTTTTACCTTCTTTTTCCACTTAAAACCTCAACAGGTGAGTAATCTAACTTTATTTGTGTTATTCTCACTCTTTCCCATCTAGATTGTATCTATCTGCTTAGAACAAGATCAGAATTCTRGAAAAAAACTGTTCCTGCAAAACATAGCAGTAACTGTGCTCTACAAAGGTCACATTGCAATGCTGCAGGCTGCTTCTGAATAAGATTACAGATGTATGTATGATTAATTTGCCATTTTACTAATTTTTTTTGAGCTGAAATATTAAAAATGTCATACAACTTCAAGAAAATAAAGTGGTTATCCCTTCACTGAACTACAGGCATTAACAAAAATACCAGTGACACATTATCAAAATAATCTGTGACCAGAAGTTATTCCCATATATTTCCATCAAAGGAAGAATACACTATGGCAAAAGGCAAACTAACCAGCTCAGCTCATATCAAATAAAGGATGCAGAAGGATTGATTGCCTCAAACCCCACGATAGGATCATTAAAAGTAAATATGTAGCCATAATTCCAAGTGTCCACCCAGACACTGGCGCACCAGGAAAACTTCACCCTCTCCTCTGCTCTTCACTAACACTGCYACAAAACGATAAAAACCTCCATCAAAACCTTCTAGCTGGGCAGTAAGGCTAAAGCCCTTAAGCAAAACGAAGCATGCTCTGCACTTTCTATGACACTGTTGGCATAATCCCAAATGCAGATGATACAGTTATCAGCTGGTACTAGAGCTAAACCTCAGTACAAAAACCTCCATTATCAACTCACAMACCAGCATGGATGCAGCTCATAAACAGTCACAGTTTAGTTTTGCATTTTACTGGCTGACTTCTAAAATATCTTTTGTTTATGGCCCACCCTGTCTCCAGATTTTGCATAATAATTGACAGAAGTTGCTGTACAATTAAGTGGGCATTTTTATTCTTTTCCTATTCATATCTTTCAGAAGTTGATATCATAATGGAAATCTCCAACATCTAAGATAAAGCAGCCTTTACATTGTGAAATTCTTGCAATTAAAAGAAAATTGGATGCATCCATAGCATTAGTTTTTAGTTAATTGCTAAGCATTATTTTTTTGTGTGTGGCAGGAAGGCTCATCTAGATGCAAATGTTTCTCCATAGAATCAGAATTATTATTTTAAGACTGTTTTTGTTATTAATGCATTACTATTTGGGGGCTGTGGTGTGGGGAGTGTTTCTCTCYGGCCAAGAACAAAAGCAGCATTATAATCAAAGGGCTCATGAAGAAGGAAGCACCTACAAAACATGTTTTTCTTTGGGGTTTGATTTTTTTTTGARCCTGCCATGATGACTGACAAATACATCTTTCCCTCAGTTCATACTTCAGTTTGTTACTGGCCTCTGAAGGAATTCTTTTTCCTCAGCTCATCCCATGGCTCCTGACATGCYACATTTATAATAAGTCAGATTTTTTCAAAACTTTGAACCGACAGTTCTGATATAAGGTCACGCCTTGTAGGAACAAGGTTGAGATTCACAGCTTTAAAGTACATTGACTGTTTAGTCTCTSTATTAGCTTGATACAAGAACATCTGAGTGACCTACTTTGCTTATTTAATGAGACTGTGAAGAGAACACTTTGCATTTCTGACAAAGATATTTTTTCATTGCCAAAGAAGAAATAAAGAAATGGCAATTTGAAATGCAAAGGTTTATTTTAATTGGAGTAACACAGCGTGCATTATAATAAAAGCAGGCTATAGCTGGTGTGGCTGGGTCCTGCAAAGCAGGCAGCATATATAGAGYCAAAAAGGCAATTAAGATTTTGGGAAGATAAAATAAAGAAAAATGAGTCTGTGGGCTCTTTTCCTTTCAAGGGCCAATACTATTCAAGACATGCACATTCTATACATTCTAGTCTCAAACCYTACATAACAAGGGCTACAAAAATAACTGTAATTATTCTATTTSCTATTAGGTCCTTTGTTCTTCTCAGTTAACAATACTACACTTATTGGAGATTTACTTGACATTTAAGTAAAACTCAACTAAACTCTGCAAGATAAGAACAATAGTTATTGAAAACTATRGAGAGAAAAAACCAAAACTCTTGATTTATGACTTCTCTTCCCAAAGTTTCCTAAACTCCTTTCTATGCTCTTTATGAGGATATTTTTTATTCACTTTCCCTTCACAGCTTCTGAAGTTACCTTATTATCACTAACTCTTCTCAACATCTGGGTTTCCCTGGTTTTGTGGGACTGAGTAATATTTGAAGTATGATTTGTGACAGTATTTCCTAAGGCTACTGCAAATGCTCTGGGAGACAGCAGCAAATAAACACCTCATGATCTCTACTTTAACCCTAGTAGATCAGCAAATCTACAGACTCTGTCAAAGTCCTTGGGATTAGAAAAGCTAATAGGATTACAAGTTTTAATGTTATTTTGTAAGCTAAAAAACTCACTGATTGCCAAGAGATCTTCTGGACATTTACGAGCATTCTGGCACTCCTAAGTGATCACATCTTATGCTGAGAGATCACAGCAAACCAATGGAAAAACAGTGTTGTTCAAGCACAGTATCTATAAGTATTACCAGGAATTGAAGATCCTTCACTGCTTTAATAAAAACATTTTAAACAGCCCACTATAGTTCTCAACATAAGTTTCATTATATCCAGAACTAAACCACTATGTCAGTCATTTAGGCAATGCAAAATCTGGTAAAGATATAGGGGGGTTTATCTATGTGAAGTTTATGTTGTTTTCAGAACTATTATAAAGAGAATAATATATTTCAAATTAATGTAAAATAGCCACTGATCACCCTTTCAGACAGAAGTACTTGGCTTTCCCTTTTATGGTCTCACCTCAGTTCATATGACTGGAACAGATGGTACAAATTGTTTTTTTCTTACACCTTCCTCACACTCACTTCTTGTCATTGTCTGGCAGCAATCATATGAAAAAAATCTGAATAAAGCCTTTATTGGCAGAAAAGGTTGCATTAATGAGAGACTAAGATCATTCATCAGATCAAACACCACATCAAAAAAATGGCTTGTAGCTTAAGTTTGCCCTTTCTTGCATTTATAAGAAAATTCACAGTAAGATCTGTATCAGGTTGACATTTCATTGGTGTCATTTTGATCCCCCATCTGATGAAATACTGCACTTTCAAATTTCACACAGAATAACAGGGCTAAATTGAAACTAAAACATTTCAAGTCATGATTAAAATGATGAACTCTCTTAGGGGAGAGCCCTAGGGCAGAGCTCCATCTCCAGCTGTCGGACAGGGCCGGGAGCCGCGCTGGGTTTGCTGGGGGATTGCCTGCCCAGCCTCCAGCAGCTGGGGCAGAGCCTGAGCCAGCCCAGCCGCGGCTCTCCAGCCGCCCATCAGACACTGGGGGAGCAGCACAGGCCCTGGGCTACCTTTTAGAAAGAGTTTTTGGCGTCCTGGGAAGCTGACTCAGGATACCTGCACCCTCAG
The DNA here is from genome assembly GCA_014549065.1 of Cardinalis cardinalis. NCBI lineage: Eukaryota > Metazoa > Chordata > Aves > Passeriformes > Cardinalidae > Cardinalis > Cardinalis cardinalis. The sequence continues at coordinate 3,452,797 of JACDOX010000062.1, forward strand.
ACAAGGCTGATGTATACCTCACCTGCAAATACTACAGCGCACACATTACATAATCATCACATATAAAAAATACATATCCAGTGCCACCAATTAACAAGCTTAAATGTAATTACACTCGGGATAATAAATGCATTAGGGTCTGGAAAGATGTAGCTTTCCTGTTTTAAATAGAAATGAATGAGATATCACAGAACAAAACTACATCTCAAATTACAGGCATTAGTAGCAATAGTAACCAGTTGAAAATGAAAATTAATTGAATACGGCATTGTTCTAAACCACTTATCTAATTTGATCAAGGTATCATTAACTAATTAGGCAGCAACGCTTGAATGTACTGCTTACTAAAGCCCAAGGTCAAATGAAGGCCACACTATCGTCAGAAAACATGGATAAGGAAGGCTATCTTTAGAAGGGTTTACACAAAAGTCATGGAACTGCACATTTTCCAAGTGCTTTCAGAGCTGGCCAGTCCGTTAAAAAATTGCCAATCCTTATTTAAGGGTATGAAAYTACGTAATAATGCCATTATAACATCTAAGTAGCTTTTCTCAAAAAAAAATAATCTTTTCCATGCAGCATACCAATGATCAAAGGACACTTACTTGTGTATTTCATCCATAGTCCTTGAGGAGGGGAGGGTTACAGAACTTGTCTATAAGATAAATGTTATTCAGAGCCAAAACCCGACAGAAGTTTGCTCAGAATCCCTCCAGAGACATTCAGGACAGCAGAGGTAGGGGTAGCTGGGACATCATTAGTATTTACATTTCAATGTGGCTTTTGAAAAGTTACACCCTTTTCCTGGAAAGGTTCCACTGAGTTCCACTGTGAAGGGRAAGGCTCCACAAGTTCCACTGTAACTTCCTCAGTTAAGACAATTTAATTTTCCTCCCTTTAAAAAACACAAACAAAACAAACAAACAACCCACCTAAAGTACACAAGAAAGCCTGGCTATTTCAAACAATGACTGACACGGTATCTCTGCCCAGAATTTATTTCCCTTCTCATCTTCACTTGGTTTGGGGTTGGTTTTCATTGTTTGCTTGTTTGGGGTTCTTTTGGTTCAGTTTTTCTGGGGGGAGGGGGTTTTTGTGCCTTTTGTGTGTGGTGGTTGTTGTTGTTCTTTGGGGTTTTCATTGTTATTGTTTATGTTCTTTTTCATGTTGAAAGGTAAGGGCTCAGTGAATGACACAGTTCCAGTAAAACATACATAGCAAAAGCAATTCCAGGAAATAGAGATTTAAGAAATGAAAGTAGTGTGTGCCTATGACAAGTAAATTGCATGACTGTGGGGTATAGTTCAATTCTACATCAAGAAAAATCCTCTTATACACTGGAAAAATTAATTTCATTCCCCATGGCCTGAAAATATTTTTTTTCTGACATTCGAGAGAATTGTAATTGCAAAAGTACAAAACCACATCTATCTTGTCATTTACTTGGTTCTGTTGTGGGTTGAACATTACCACGTACAGCCCTGCGGTCCCTGAACAGCTTCTTGGGAGAGCTGGGAGTGCTATCCCTCTTCCTGATGCTAGGTGTGAAAAAAGACTACTTTTCTTTTTCCAGTGAGACAAGAAAAGTCTTTCTTTTTGTTTATAGGACTGGCAAACAACTCCTCAAGTATTTGTTATTTGCCTCCCTTTTTTAATGCCTTTATCTATTTTAACCTGTGTGTGCCAGAGTGACCATCACTGGATGCAAAGTGCTGTAGCTGAGGAGAGAGCTTGGACCAGGCAGGAGATTGCCTTCCTCCTTTCTGCCCCCTGACCTGGAACAGCATCCTTGGGAGCCTCTCCTTTACCAGCTCCAAATGCCTGGAAGAATACAGCCCAATAAGGGTAAAAAAGGAATGCTGGAGAATCAACAATCAAATCTATAGTCAAATCCATGCAAAAAAGAACTGAATGTCCCCTAGCCTTGTAGTTAGCTTTCTTTTTTTTGTATTTCTTATAAAATGAGAGAAGTTAGGAACTGTGACTAGTGTCCTGGGGTGGGAGTAGAGACTCCATCCCCAAAACCAAAATTCCACTGAATCTCAGTAAGAAGCCAGTCACTGAAATTACCAAAAAGCCTTGTAATTGATACATCTTATATATAACTAGGTAAGAGAGATCTTAGTCTGTGACTCTACATAAGGCAGTGGATATAGAATGAAAACGGGAATTGTCTCACTTTAAATTGCCTCACTTGGTATTTTCTAAATACCAACATTGAAATCTGGAGATAGATAAATAAATGCTCTGGTCTAGAAAGGCACTAGGTACACAACAGAAATATCTTTGCCTAAAGGTAAGTAATTGCATTTTAAAAATTTATTTCAATCACTGAGCTAAAAACTAGAGAAAACCAAGAACTGTTAATGTRGAACATAATTTAATATTCAAATTTAAACACTTTTTATTATCAGTAACTGCAGCCCTGAAACCAACTGGTGCTTCTGTGCTTAGTAGGAAACGTTTGTTGTCCTAAACAATTACTTTTCAGTCTTTGAGGCACCAGAAACACAAAGTAAAAGAAATTATCCAGATTTCTCCAGTAGAATTAGATAAAAAGAAAACACCCAACTTGGTAAAACTTCAAACAATTATCTATTTCACCTCTATGGCTCAGCTCTTTATGTTAGGTTCCTATCTTGAGTACAAATCAAGTTTATCATTCAGATTCTAATCAGGAAATTAATTAGGAAGAAACAAGAAAACAAAGGAAAGATTAGAAAACACTGTATTGCACATCAAACTTTTAAAACCTGACAATTACACTTTACGATTTCATTTCCATGGCAATACAAAATATCTGCTTAGCTGATTGAATCATTTGAAAGAAACAAACTCCTTAACAAGATAACTATAGTGATGTATAAGATGATTAACAGAGGTGTTTTACTGCTCCTCTTCAGGCAGGTTTGTTTGGGCTTTTTTTAAGGGAAGACTTGATTGGAAATGATTTTGGAACAAAAAGGCAAGAGACTGCCACATTCATGTTGAACCAAMTATAGAAATCACATTTTCAAATTTCCCTCCAGGAAACAAGCTGGGAGCTCGTTTAGAACATTCCTTCAGAATCTGTAAAAGTGGCCAACATTCATGCTGATTTCAATGGCCACGTTCTTAGACCTTAAAGTACTTAACCCATATTCTGCTCTTGTTTGGAGCAGGATTACTTTTTTAACAGCTTGCTGAAAATTACCAATTTAGGGCTGTTTTCTCTTACTATCCCAAATATTTAACTTGAATGAACCTTTGGCAGACTCTTGAATGAACCCCTTTTTTTTCTATTCAATTAATTTTTGATTTTCATAAGYGAGTTCAGTGAATGACAAATTTTATGGAACACATTTCTCCCTATCATTCATGGGCAATAAGATCCTCTTCYTCCCCCAAGGGAAAGACTGGCAATATCCCTACTGTATTTCATGATCCATTTTTTTCAGTACAAAATGTTGGTGTTGGTCATGGCTCACTGAGAACATTACTTTTATTGCCATAATGGAATTGAATTTAGTCTTTAATTTACATTTTGACTTCTTGAGAATAAATTAAATTATCCTTCCATTCAAAGGGCTAGTTCATGGCTTGTGGCCTCCAGGAGGTAAAAAGCTTAAGCAAGGGGCCAATGAAGCACAATCTTTGTGCTTTTGCTTTGCATAAACATGATTTYCAGACCATTTATGAGCATCTAACTGTGAGGCTGGAGTTTGTTTGCAGAGTAATTCATGGGAAGGTTTTCTCTACTGTTAATATGCATTTACCTAAAAATAAACTGGATGATTCATCACAAAAATTTTTAAGAGCGGGATGGATATCACAGGGCTTACTTGGGCAGGAGGTTAAATAGGAGATTTYTAAGTTAAACAGATTTTGCCATTATTCATTTAATCAGTTAAACATTACAGCGATTGGAAATTTTAAAGAGGAATGCTATTCAACCTTCATGAATTATTTGAAATGAAAATCAAGCCAGCCTGATGTTTGTTCAAGTGGTAGCATTTTACACCACCATGAAGAAGCTGAAACCCCTCCTCACTGTCTCCCTTACAGAGTGTAATCTGCCATGGTTTGCACAAAACAGAAAAGCTTTTTCTCATCTCCTAGACAAACATGACAGGATTTAGGCTCTGGCAAGACTAAAACAACTCAGCCAATTAGTTTCTGTAGGCTGCATTTGCATCTTTGCATCTGAGCTGGGACCACTGCCACCGATGGGTTACACTCAACAACAAGCAGTTACCCAAAGCTTTTATTTTAATTAGTAAAGTTTCACAACAAGAATCATTTAGTCATTTTTCTGGATTGATTGGCTCAATTTTAGTGAATGATTTTTTTTTTTTTTTTTTTTTGGTTAGGCTGCTCTTCTCATACTTCATTAAGGCAATAAATAAACACCACAGGTTATTGAATGACATAACTGGAAAGCTGATTTGTGGTAACTCATCATTATTGGCTCCAATGAATTACATGAATATAGTTTGTCTACTGCTACCATTTCTTCCAGTATTTCTTATGCTCATGTTCCTGAAGAAAAACAGAGTTGTTTCTTGAAGTAAAATGTATGATTTTTGCATGTTACTTGAAAGTAATTTTTACAGAACAACAATATTGTCAAGCTGAAGTTTTATTTTATCCTTAAAAATAAAAAAAACAACAAACAAACAAAAGAGTGGCAATTTTTGACAAAATATTTGTTTCACAAAAATACATAAACATCTAAAGCAGTCCCTTTAGATAAACAGCAGCACCCACTCACACTAAATATATATTTTATTGTTTAACCAATTTTTACACATCTTCTCCAATTTTCCAGTTACGTTCTGGACTCAGACTAAGATGATCCAAGCAGCCTTAATAGCAATGTCAAACACACAAACTACTGCTCCCACTAAACAGTTCCCTTTTTGTAAATCTAGGACTAAAGCCTAAATAATGTTAAAATGCATGCATAAGGACAAATATTAAATGGAAGTCCATCTTCTAGTAATGGGAAAATCAAAAAATTAAATTAACTCTTTTCTCAACACAAAAGTCACAAGTGGACTTTTTTACAAGWCTTCTTATTTTAGAGAAATAAAAAGCAGATGCCAAAACTAACTTTTTCAATGCACAGTTACAGATCTGTGCAGGATCTTTGGCCACAAGACCAATTSTATTAGATTAATTATTCTGGGCTCAGAACTCAATCACTCCAAGGCTGCATATCTGGACAGTCATATGCAAAATTCAGCTAMATCTGTGAAAATGGAAAACATCCAGGACTAGCATCACAAAATGCTCTGCCACGATCTGCCTTCCAGACAGGAACCAGACTTGGATGCATTTAGGAAGGAAATTGCACTCTGAAATAATTAAGCCTACTCCTCCCTCTCACAGCAGGTTGAAGACAGTATGCAGACACTACAGAAAACCATATTTCATGTCAGCACTTCAGAAAAACACTGCAGTTTCACAGCTACCACCACGTGCAGGTATTTAGGCTTAAAGCACAAAATAACCCTCCTGCACCCTCCCCTGCCACCGAGTTCTGCTGTGCTCACAGCTGGAATGGCACCTCCCGGCTCAGGTGCSGCACAAAGAGCGGCTGATGCCAGCTCAGGTGGGATGAACATTGCAGGGCAATTCCTGACTTATGGGCACAGCCTGTGCAGCTGAAGGGCACCTGTTGTTTAGCATATGGTGTATTCAACCACATCCCAGTTTTGTATAAATCTGAAAATATAAAAACTGCAGAAAGGGGGAGAGGCAGAACAAGACAGAGCAATCTGATTAGCTCTAGACCTTTTTCCACTACAGCTTTAATGAGTTCCCAAGCAACCTGCCCAGGCTCAAAGCAGAACAGGGAGAGAGGGTACCTGGAAAGAGCATTGGGATGATGCATCCAGAAGGCAGAGGAATAATAGAAATACTACAGGGAGAGATAAGATTTCTCTTCACAATCAGCTTCATTCAAGAAAAATGAGATTTCTCAAATATCTTTCCTATGATGACAGCATASGAGTGAACATTACAAATTTTACAAATTCTTTCTATTCACAGGCTCTTATCCTCTGTCCATCAGTGTATTTAACTCATCCTGATGTGCATAATTTTTTAATTCCCAGAACTATTTTTAACATAAAAATCTGCATTGTGTTCCAATGTTTCTAAAATTAATGTTAGAAATGATCCAATTTYGCAGCACCAAAGAGTGAAATCATAATTTCTTACATTTTTTAAGTTATGTAAAGCACTCAAAGTTGCCTTCTCAACCATTTTTGTGGCAATTCACATCCAGCACAAACAGCTGATATTTATGAGATAATGAAAGCAATATTGCAAACACAGAGAACTCCATGTTATTTGACTTGAAGAAATCACTAAGGCCAATATTCATTCCCTCACAAAATATAATACATAACCTCACAAGAGTTAGAGTAAGGTCTCTGTTCACCCCTGTCAGTGCAGGTACATCAAAGTGGCAAAACCTCAAATAGTAAAGCAAAAGCTTCAACCTTGGCCTTAAAAATATCAACCTGAAATTGTAAGAAGGTCTATTGCAAGCCCCCTGCACATGTATCGGAGGACTGTAAAGCACAGAATAACTCTTATCTTAAAGCTACAAAAATTATTCAGCTTTTCAGATCCACCACAACATTAGCTTAAAAACTGTACACGGCCATACCAAATATTCCAGCTTTTTTCGTGAGTGAGCAACCATCCCTTCATCAGTTCATTTCACTTTAACACCCACAGCACCCACTCCTGAGCAGGGCCACCACTGCTCCAACATCTAAGGACAACCAGCAGGGAAACAAGCCCCGTACAAAACATTCAGCTACTTTAGAAGGAAAACACTGGCACCAAACCAGCAGAAATATTTAGCTGGATTAAGATGCTCTCATTAAATACATTTATTGGGAAGTCTAGTCACAGCAGGGGTTGCTTTCAGAGACTTAGTTTTGTCCAAACACAATGACATCCTCTCACTCCATAAAGAATGTTTTTTTATGAATTTCAACAACAGCAGGAGCCAAGAAAAGGGGCTGGAGCAAGAGCAGATGGTCAGCCAGTGCCACCTCCAGCAGGACACTGACCTGAGCTGTTCTGTGCCATGTCCCTGCCCTGAGCTGGTTTGGTTGGGCCATCCTACCTGAGAGCAAGAGATGCCAAAGGAGGTCATTGCTTTGCTTCTGTAGATGCCCAGGAATAACAAGTTATAATGTAATCTTCCAGGCAATGCTACACCTTTCAGTTGCTGCAATTTTCACGTTGCCTGCAGATTTAATGCATTGCTTGGACTCTCAGTGGAGCTCCCAGTGCCTTGCACAGCARCCCAGAGAAAGTCATGGCACACCAAAAGCAGTGAAAGAGCCCCACTTTTACTAAAAAAACAGATGTTCTGACAACATCAGCAACTTACTCTAATTATTTGTGTTTTGAAATCATGAAGTGCTTGTTAAGGAAGAAAATGATCCTAGCAGACACATGCCTTTCTCTAGGTTCCCACTGGAATTCATTGCCAGCCCCTGTTTTGAYGTGTCACGGCAGGAGCACAGAGCAGTGCACGGCACCCAGCAATTACAAATTCCCATCACCTCTGACAGATCCAATGGATCTGACCCACAGCTTAAAAGAGATATTTTCAGCTGCTTCTCCTCAGACTTCAAGGCACTTTCTAGCTGACTCATCTCTTTCAGGCCATAAAAACACTATGTTACCTTGCCCTGAAAGAGAAATCCTAAATATGAAGCGGAAAAGTAGAGTGAGAGAAAATTCCTGCATTCCTTTCTTTTCTTACAGCAGCACCAAGTCAGGTGTACAAGCCCAGGGCTCACTAATAGTAAAGCAATGCAGTAAMCAGGCAGAAACTCAGGACAAGCTTTACTGACCATGGTGAAAAACCAGTGTCAAAAAAACGGAAAAAAGTTTGTGTTTAGTGGAACTTCACCAACTCTACTTATTCTCATCCTAAACCCATCTGTGCAGCCAAGTTATACTAAAAAATCACACCAAAAAAAAAAAATTAGCTGTAGACTGAAGATCAATAAGTGCATAGGGATGGCTAATGACTAAATAAATACTGCTGGAAAGCTTAGAAGGAAATTTGGAAGACAGCTCAGAATTCCTGGTCTACTGAATATATATTTGTAAGATTGTGCTATGCATCTCACTGGCAGAGRTAAGTTTTTACAAATACTAACTACCCAAATTTTTTTTAGACAAAGTCTAAAATACTGTCTTTTTAATGAACCCAGATCACAGCCATTTAAAAACAYGTGGAAATAATTCTGAGGGACTGGTTCAAGTGCAAATTCAATTTAGAAAGTGTGGCATTTCAACCAGCTTACTTACAAATAATGAATACAACTATATAGCCACAGCTCCTGATAGTAAAAAGAAGTATTATAGATATCAGTGAATTAGGCAGTAGTAAAAACATTTTACTAGGAAAACAAGTTTTGATTGTAATTCTACCTCTGGTCTTTCAAAGGGTATTTTTCAGTTCCTCAGTAAAAAGGGCCTTCGTTCACTACAAGTCACCGAAACAGGGTGAACACAAGGATTGGCTTAGCCCAGCTGCCCATCTTAAGCCCTACAAGTAGAGCTATCTTGATACACCACCTCCAAAATGGGGTCCCCAGGATCTCACTCAGGCAGGGGGCTCGGAGCAGTTCAGTCCCTGCCCCAGCTGTGCCCCTGCTGCAGCTCCAGGGGAGGTTTCCATGGCCAGCTGTGCTCTTCAGGATGAGCTGCTGGGGAAGCCTGCAGGCTCACAGGGTCAGGATTTGCACAGGAGGGCAGGGCAGGGCAAGGAGCACCCAAAAACCCCAAAACAACAGAACAACCCAACTGCTCCCACGCACACTCAGTGCTGCAATTCCTGCCCTGAAAGCACCTGGGGCCTTAAGGAAATGAAAAGCAGGATCATAAGAATTGCCAAGCAGAAAAACCTGGCAAGGCCACCCCATTGCTCTCCAGAATGGATCCATACCAGGGGARAGCTCCAACCCAGCCCTGGAAGTGCTGCTGGCTGAGAGCAGGGCAATGCTTTCTCCCCACATTCAGAGAGGATTGAGAAATTTGCATTTGTATTCACCAATTCAAGGCTGACTTCAGTGAGAAGAGCATTTCATTCTGGGGCAAACATCAAGGTGCCTTCCCCTCGAACACTAAATTTGCTTCTAAACTATTGTAGTTGTTACAATGCTGTGAAGAAGAAAGCATCAACTAAATTATTAAATAGGTTATAATTGTTTCTTGCCATCTCAAGCCCAATGAAGATATTTTATACAAGTCCTTGTGGAGATTTCATGGTGAAAAGAGCACAGAGGTTTCTGATACAGGCAGAAGTTTTCAAAATGGAATTAAAAAAATATATTTGGAAAAGAAAATAAAATTAAATAAATGTTTTAAAATCAGAAACACATGGAAACTTTCTTCTTTRATGATTCAACTTGTACTAGCAATCTGAGGGTAAACTGCTGTTGCAACTAATATTTTGTAAGGTACTCTGTGATGTAGCCATATATTAACTGCCAGACTGGAAAACATTCGTTTTCTGCCAAGCTTTCCTTTTGTTTTACAAAGCTATGAATAAATATAGTGGAATGTTATACAGAATRGCTGTTTGATAAAACCTTTTTTCTTGGTAGACCTAACTTTCATCAGACTTCTTTAATGTACAGCTGGCACACAAGACAAAAATATCAATTTTAAACAGAAAAGTCAGATAGTGGTTGAATAATTACTCTCACCTTTTCTATTGAACTTTTGTAGTATAAACTTTGGACTGGATTTGACACACTTTAGATCCATGCAGAGCAGTCTGCAGTACTGCAACAAAGCAGMGCAAGGAAACCAGACCCATGTGGAGTGCAAACTCAAAAAAGGTTTGACCCAACAGCTGCTTTAGGTAGTACTTATCTGGAGATCAACCAGCTGTTTTCAGCTGCCTCTTCACCAGAATTGAGCTATTGTCAGACACTGTAAAGGAGCAAAACAACTTCTTCTCATTCTATTAAAAACTATAAAGCACGAATAGAGCCAAAAAACTCAAAATAAAGGAATAAAAAAACCTCAAACCTCAAAATAAAGGAAGTTAAAACTTGTATTTTAGAAAAAAATCCCTACACTTTAGAGGAGAAGTCTTTTCTTCTTGCAAGTAGGAAACATGACAACTTAATTTTATTTATAATTTAATAACTGAAGAAATTAGTCTGTGCTCTTGTGGAACCATATTAAGTGGGTAGATTGATATCCTAACAGAGGCATTTACAGCATAGTAACTTCAGAGCCCATTAAAACCCTAAGAGGGAAGTTACTCTCTGTCTCTGCATGCATACAATTYCTGAATAACCATGCCTAGCCCTTATTACTGGCCATCTTTTACAGCATGATAACACCTTCCACTAGAATTCCTAAAAATCACCCTCTAATTCCAACAGAAACCACTGCTATTTTTTTCAGGAAGTCTTAAATATTTATTTTGTTATTTAAAAAAAATAAAACAAAATCCCTAATAATATTGGTCCAATGATGACAGACAACAGACAGCACACATCAGCTCATGTACTTGCCTAAATAGATGGAATATTTTCTAAGGATATTCAAAAGCACACAGTGAGAATGCATYACTAGAACACCTTCCAGCCTAGCCCTAACAGCTTGCTGATTGATTGAGATTTCCTGAGCTATTGCACTGCCTCACTGTACACACACCCAGGCCTGGGCTGCAGCAGTCACCAGCTCTGATACTGAGACAGAAAACACATGGACACTCTCATGCTTACAAAACTTTGTCCCCTTCACTGAGAGGAGGAACAAAACTAGGGAATAGAGTTTTGCTGGAGCTCCCACACAWAAGAGCAACTGTCTGCCCTGCTCTTTACACATTCTTTTATATCAATTTCAAAAAGTTTTAATTGGACAATAAAACAATTTTCATTTGCTGCACTTTATAGCTAATTTTAGCTGTGAAAAATGCCTTGAAAATTAGGACCAAACATGTATTAAGGCCTAATGTGACTTTCATAAAGATTTATTTTAATTGCTTACCTCTAACAATTTATTTCTACCTGTAAGCTACCTAGGTCAAGTTTAAGATTAGCAAATTAAAATCTGTTTAGAATAACTTCCYACAGAAAGCTTGCTGAAGAGGGAAAATTCAGGGCTATCCAAGGAAAGATAAACCTACTGCTGTTATTCCACTATSTTCAGAGAAAGAAGATGCTCAAAATTTGTTCTAAGTAAAGAACAATTGCACCACTTTCCTTTTATTTCTGCTACCATCCAGAGCCACCAGACATTTCAGGTAGTGGCTTATGTCTGAATAAGTAATATCTATTCAAAGGTATCAAGTTTTTTTCCTCTTWGAGAGTCTCAGAACATGTATTGCTCTGGCTATATACTTATATATGCTCACACTGATGAAATAAGATATTTGCTGAACATAAACCAGACACTTATCTTGGGTATGTAACAACCAAACAGGTGAACACACATTGTACTGGCAAAGAGAATTCCATAAATAAGTATTTGCCAAGCATGTTCCATCCTTAGAGACCATGTGCTCTGTGACACCAAAGCAGGCATGGCACAGTAATAAATTTGATTATCTAAATTCCATTAATACTTAGAGAAAGCTGAGCATTTAACACTCAAAGTGCTATGGTTGTTCTGCCACTGAAGTGTTGGGACTTCCCACTCCTCCCTGTCCCTTCAGTCTGGAAACAAACACACAAGATTTGTCTTTGTAACAGATTGCACTAAAATATCTGGCATCCTTACAACTCATAAGTGTTTGCCAAATAACATGTATGCAGAGATATCTTAATAATAAATGCAGCAGCTGTGTGCTATCTTTGGATGTAATAGAGAAACAGGGAGAAATTATCTGTAATCATTGTGTTACAATATGAGAGTCGAGACAAAAATAATAAAGGCATTGTTTATGACACAGCTTACAAACAAAATAATGTCTTACAGAACTTTTAGATTAAAAAATCCGGAGAGGCAGAAATCCACAGAGGCAGTGTCCTTAAATAATCAAAGTCTAGCAGCAAATGAAAGTCATCTTTTGAATGTGTTTCTCAATTTTTTTTTTTTTTTTGCATTCAGTTCAAAATCCCCATGGACACAAACATCAGGGACAACAAAACCCATTTCATCCTAAATTCCCTGATAATTTCTCAGCTGGCATGTTCRTTGGAGCCAGCTCTCAAAAAAGTGTGCAGTGCATAGGTCTACCAACAKGTTGACAGACAACTCATTTGTAACAGAAACTGTATTTGAAATTTTGTTTCATTTTACTTTTCTCAGGTCACAGAAATCAATGACAGTAACCAGCAAAGGCAGAGTAAATCACACTTCCAAACCTGCGACTCCTATCAGATACTGGATAAAAACTGGCTACAATTTCCACAGAGTTTGTATTTCCAAGTATCTCACAGAAGGATAGAGCCCCAGTTATTGTTAAAGTGACGTTGTCAAGAACGGCTGACCTGAATTAGACTTGCCTGACATGATCTGAACTATTGATCCATGCACATACACCACATCTTAGCAATGAAATACACAACTCCAGCTCTTTGAAGTGTTTCAGAAAACAACATTCTCCACAATCTCAGTACCATCCTGCTTGTTTGAAAGACAAAAGTTCTGCACAAATGTCAATAAATATTTCAGACACTCAAYCACAATGAGAAAGCACCACCTTGTCAGGGTTGTCCATCTCACATAACAGCAGTCTGGAGCTTACCCACCTCCCAGGGCAGAGGAGCCATTGCTATCTCAAGCTGAATTCAGCTCCAAGCATCAAACAGCATTTTACCTTCCATTGTTGCAAATTTGGGAGGGAATTTAGCGTGCATGTGTGCAGAGGTCACTTGGCTGGGTGAGTGTAATATACTGCAGCTTTTAAGAAGAGAGGCATCAGAACAGTGKGAGAGATTCCTTTGGGGATTTCCTCACTTCCATTTCTTTTCATAAAAGCACATTTTAAATGCAGTCTAAAAACAATGGCATTTTCCTCCTATACAAAGATGCCTGCATTAGAGAGAAATCCACTTACAGCCACACTAATGGCAYCCAGCATTTCTGGTGATTCAGAGATTCCAAGAGAAATATTTTTTTAKTGCATAAAAGTTGCAAAAATAAGTTCCAAGCAGTTGTGTAACAGTCAAGTGGCACTTAGGCAGCTGCTAAGGTGTAACCTCACTTTGAAGTCACACAGGTCATCTGGAAACACAGTTTGGAGCAGAATTTTAATAGCCTATCTCTAGGTGAAGACAAGGCCATGCAGGCTTCCTYAGGAGTCCATGAATTATGTTCTGTATTAGAAAAACAGTACTTCCAGAGGGTCCCTAAAAGTCATCAGCCTTGAAACAAAAGCTAACACCCATTTTATATGCCTTCCTCCAAAAGAGGGAACAGCAAAACACAGTGACATATGTTGAGTGTCAAATTCACCACATGAAATGACAATTTCATTTACATAAAAGCAGCATTACAAGGTTTTAATTAGTACTAATGGTTGTTCAAATCAGAAAAAAATCCAAAATATGGTAGAAAGTGAGGAAATACAAGTAGGGCAAGTGTAAAATACACTGCAACACATTCTTTGCTCATTTGACTGCTACAGTTTTTACCATATTCCATAGCATGATATGAAGTGTCCTGCAGTATATTTTTTAAAGGATATTTAAGTTTTAGTACCATTATTACCCTAATCTATACTCTGTAAGAGCCTCCAGTCAACATCCACTGGAAGCATTGAAATTACTACACTTTTTTTGCACAACACAAAACACTGTGTGGGGTAAAGCTGATGGATTCAGAACCCCATTTCCCTTCCCCAAAGCAGCTCAGGTCGGTGGCATTTCAACAGATAATTTCAAAGTCATCACTGTGAGTTGCTGAAAACAGTCAAGACTCAGGCCTGAGGAGAGTGAGGACAGCAGGATGGGGTCCTTGCAGTCTGGGAGGGTCTCCTCTTCCTCAGCCAACCTCACTGCTCTGGCCCTGGAGTCAAACCTTTGGCCAAGCCAACTGAATTCATTAAACAGCAATTTTCTTACCAGACAGCTTTGCCAGTCTAATCTTAGTGAGGTCTGGGCACACAGGCAACAGAGAAACACTACAAATTTGGAATTTAGTCTGCTCAGTCTTCCAAGATTGAAATAAAATAAAAAAAAAAAGTGGGGACTTTAAAGTACTACACAGGTTGTCAATGAAGGCACCCAAATTTTGCAGTTGGTCTGAAAATTGTTTCATAAGATCGGTGAAGGGCTTGCATAATTTGCAAAAATTATAATTTGTGTAAATTATAGCTTCAAGGGTTTGATTTAATAAGGATTTGGTCTGCTTTCAAGTACAATGGCCTCCAGGGATCACTGCCTACAATTGCCTTGCAGAACAACTGTAGGTCCTCAGCACTTCATGCTGTTGTACATTAAATTCATAAACAAGAGAAAGGGTTTACAAATACTTACAACCAGGGATAATTTGCTTTACCCCTCTTCCTTCCACTTTTTAAGCCTGTAAAGACACTAATTCACATGAGTCACATCCCCCCTACTGACAACATAGAAAGCAGAAATAAACCCACAGAGAAAGACAGACACCAGGTTTTGATTATCTTAGCCCAGCAGTGGTTTTACAGCAGTACAACACTGCTGACTTGCATTCTGTTCCCTTCAACTCTAGTGAAATCACAATCATAAAACTTCTGCCACTGGCACACCTACCAGATGCCAATACATCACTCTGTTTTAGGAGTGTTTGAAAAGCACAGATTTCATCAGGTCTTCTTTCCTTCTTCCTTTCAGAAAAAAATAAAAATCGCAAAAATCAGCCAACCAACAAAACTAAAAAAACCATACATATCTCCATCTGGGACATGTTTAACAAAAGCAAGGAAATATAAAAAGTGCAATATGACCTGACCTATTTAGTAGAATACTTGAGGAATGAGGTGGTGGAGAGAGAGCAGAGTCCATGTGTGGAGAGCTAAACTAGAGCCAGGACATTCAGCTTTTTAAAGATCCAGGATTATGTGGGGCCTTCTTGGGACCAGCTGCAATCCACCAAGCACTTAAACACTGCTGATGAACTTCATTTGTCAGACTCAGGCTGCCTTAGCTTTTCTGTGTATATACTTGTTGGCTATGCATAATTTTACCTAAAGTTATTCCCTGTTCCATCATAACTATCTTTCTTTAACACACACTTGACTACAAAACCACAGATCTCAAAGACACCATTCAGATATTTCTTCCCTTAATCAGCTAACAGAYGGAGCTGAAAAGCAACTGGAAAATCTTAGTTTGCCAGCCCAGAAGTGAAACTCAGAACTTGTAACCATTTTCATCCTACATATTTAGAGTATGTTAACTACTGTAAGTGCACACCCTGTTAAATACATTAGAACAATTGAAGTTCCTCTTGCATTTCAAGACAAGCACATTTCCAAACTGCTAGAATAGATCACCATGATTCTTTAAGTAAATAACATACTAGTGTAAAATGCCCCAGAAAACATTAAAAGATCAGTTAATTATTGTTAGTCTGCAAGTGCCAAAATTAAATTAAACTTTACATCAAAAAAAAAAAGACAGAAAACTATTTCTTAAGTACTCTTGAAYACAAGTTTCGAAATTACTTCAAACCAAGCTAACTCATTCTCTTATAGCTTAGTAAAAAAATTTTAAAATATTCTGCGTCCACAAGGAGTCCAAAACGTTCCAGTCTTGGATTTTAAAATKACAAACTTGAACTAAGTACCATAAGCAAAGTTGACACACTGAAATATAGTTTAGGAATCAGTCTCTTTTTGCCATCTCAGCCCAGCTCCTGCTGTTGTCATCTTATTGAAAAGTCTCATACCTTCTGGGTGATTTCTCATGGGCAACTCCTCACAGCACTGACTCCTTCTTCTTCACAGCACAGCCAGCAAACTGCATCTCTCTTCACAGCACAGCCAGCAAACTGCAGCTCTCTCCTCACCCAGCTCACCCACTCTTTTGTAGCACTCGTCTTCTTATTGGACTCAGCTGTGGCCTGTTAAGGGCAGGCCTGTTCCTAATCTTTGCTGATTGGTGCAGCTGAAAATCCTCAGGTGTGAGACTACCTCCTGCACTATCTTTATTTTCTTACATTCTATCCCTGCACATCCTGCTGGGCTTTCCTTGTGCCCAGCCCTCAGCCTTGGGAGGCTTTGCAAGGCAAGGCTGAACAGGGGGATGCTCRCAGCCTGTGCCTGACTGCACATCCCAGGCTCACCCTTCAAGGAGATGCTGCTCTTCCTGGAGCTCCAGGGCCACAGGCTGCCCTGAGACTGCAAAAACAGCCTCACAGAACAGTGACTGACCCTCCTTTCTCCTGTAGGKAACAGCTGTGCTAGTAAACTTAAGCATCCACTGATTGAATTAATTCAGCAATAAGTTGTAATTAGAAAGATCAGCTCCCATTCACTAAGGCCAGCTCAATGGCATTAATCCCAAGCTAGAAACTTGGGATCAAAATCACTCTCAAATACACCTTTTTAATTTCCTATTCCTGTTCCCCAAACTTAGGCTCGAACATAAACTGACTTTTTTCAGAATTTTGAATCAAACGTTGAAAAATACCACTGTGAAGAACCCAAGTGGTCACTGAATAATAAACTGGTTTGAAATTCATAAGATCATCTGCAATCCAGGCATTTCCTGTTCTACAAGGGAGAAGTACAAAAGCAGTTTGGTAAGAAAGGGAATGCAAGAAAAATGGCTTCAGATAACTTCTATAGCAGAAATTGATAGGTAAGTAGATTAATGCAGTTCTAGTGCAGCTTTGAGCAGTGAGAAGAAAAATAATTCTTGCTTGCAAGAAGTTCAAGGACATGAAGTAAGGCACAGAAACTTGTTGTTGAGAACAAGTGTTTTATTCCTGCACCTGCAGTACTGTCTTGCCAGACACACAGACTCGGCCAGGCAGATGTCTTGCCTATTGTGCCAACTTGGTAACCTAGCTACAGTATCAAAGATCCACTTAAAAGACAAAGAGAAATATTGCATATTCCAAGGGGAAAATAACTGATTTTGTTAATAAAAACAGCATTGTTGAAGTAACCAGTTCTGGCCATTTTCAAAAATACATCACAAATAGACAAAAAATCATCTACAAAGTAGGTTTATGCATTCCCTACTTTTTGCATGTAGCAGAAAGTTCTGAGAAAGCCACTTCARGAATATGTCAGAAGGATGAATTTTATTTGGGGCTGGAACCCAGTTTACACATCAGGAAAGAGTCAACAACTGGGTATATAAGTCAGCTTGTAACAAACAGGTTGTCCTCACATTCTGGTGGCAGTCCACATCACTCATGAACCACAAATCTGACCCCAGACTGAACTTGTATACAAATTAAATTCATCATTCCTCGCTTGAGCCCAAATCAGTTATGGTTTGCTTTTGTGGTCAAGAATTGGATAGAAAATTTTATATTAATAAAAAGAATTACTTTCTTTACTTACCTATCAGAACCACTCAGCTTAGTGGACTAAACTGCAAATGAGCTGCCTTGCACCACAGATAATGTCTATGAAGAAGAACACAGGAGTAAAGGCAAAAATTCTTCACCTTAACAAAAATCCTTGTGTGGAAACTGTAGGCTTTTCTATAGCTCTTTGGAACACAATGCTGGAAGAGGATTTCAATCCTGGTAATAACTTGTCATCTTGATGGTGAACAGAAATGTAGAAAAGTACTGAAGTTCTAGCAAGAGGACCCTTCATCCTGTGGAGCTTAAAACAGCTTTCCACCCATAGAAAATTTTTCTAAATTAAGAGTTTCCCATAATGCCAAAAAAAACCAAATCTGGGTTTCTAGAAAGCTTTCTTTACAATAGTTGTCATCATTATCCATTTTTGACTGACATTCAGAGCTACTCTTACTCATGTTGTCTTTCACTGTTTATTTAGAGTGCCTCTGTAAACTGTAAACAAGGAAATCATCAGTTTTCAAACAGTAGTAGCAGTAGTAAGACAAATGGCTTGTATCAAGCCATGGTCAATTTGATTATTGTCAAAAAATATCATGTTTTCACTGGCCGATTGTATAAACCAAGAGAAAAAGTTCTGCAATTACTTTGGGACAATTCTGTTAGCTCAGATAATGCAGCACTTCTAAAATCATGTCAAAAGGCTTCCRCAAAAATGAGATTAAAGAAGCAGTTTACATTGTAATATTCAATTTACAAGTTAGGAATATGACCATTAATCAGGTCTCTCAGGTTCAGTGTATTTAACCAATGCCACCTTTACAAGCTCTCCTGCCAGCATACCAGTTGGTTTTGATACAGTTGATTCAGAATGAATAAAGACCTTAATTAATTACAGGAATGTCAATAACCGTAGGCACTAATTGGTCAGTTAGGACCATGAATTTTCACAGTTCTCAAGCAGTTATCAGTTCCTGCTATTCCTTATGTAAGTTCCTATTCCAAATATCATGTATTTGCTTTGCTGACACTAAAAAAAGTGAGGTTTCTTTTCTGAATTCTCAGTATTTCATTCATGAGCCCTTTTTATGCAGCGATTCCACACCTGACAGCAGGCCCTAAAGCAATCATACACCCTAAACAATTACAACAACTCATAAAAATAAGCAGTGCATAAAATGTTACAGAAGAACATTACCTTACAATACTTGGCACCCTCAGGGGATCCATTTTCCTTTCACAAACACATAGTTCCCTTTGACATTAATGGGAGCTACATGMATAAGAAAAAAAAGCAATAGATCCTTTGCTTGAAAAACACATTTGTGCCAAGTGGGTATTGGCAACCTGTTTAGCCCAGGTGATTGGTGGGGGCCCTACCCAGGGATATTCCCCTGCAGGCTGCTGGCTCATATTCCATCCAGCTGAAAACCACAAGTGTCATTACTGCTCTGAGGATCACYTGCTGATTTATTGTCTTGGTGCTCTTAACATTCACTTTTAAGGGAGAGCTCTAATTGGGGTATGTTCTGTAAAGTGGTCCTTCCAGTGTGTTTAGGCACACTGGTACACTACAGTGGTAATTATAGCAAAACAATTGGTACAGCGCTGGAACAATTCTYTGCCATTGGGAAATATATAGTAAATTAGAGATACACTTTCAAGTTTCCAGATCTCAGCACAGTTAGACAAAATTAGATGCAGGTCATTAAAAAAAAAGTCAGAACTGCTTTGTAGTCTGTATTTTCCTTCGCATTCCATAAAATAATTACACAACAATAAGGTAAGTAAAACAAACAAATAGGTTACACCTCTGGCATCAACTGTTAAAAACTACGATATCTATATCTTGATATATATCCATATAATTATATTTATATCTATTTGGTCACAGAATTATAGAGACCAGCCATGTCACAATATGCTTCCATGGTAGAGTTATGGAGCAAATATTTTGAGTTCATCTGTTCAATCTCAGCTTGAATTTCTGATATGGAGCCAAATGCAATAGCTTTGAGAAGGTAAGGCAAMAACACCACCAGCCACCAAAACTTCTAACAAAAACAAATAAATAAATAAGTAAAAACAAACAAACTAACAAACAACCCAAAGAAAATCAGGAGGCACAAGAAATTTGTGGCTGTCTAATAAGCCTCACAAACTCATCCACTTCCACAAAAAAAAAAATTCTTCTGCCCTGTTCACTCATCCTTAGCCCTCCTGTCAACCTTCCATTTTCTGCCTGTTCTGCCATAGCTCAATTTGTGTTCTCTTTTCCTCAGTGATGCCTGGAAATAKAAGCCTGCTTTCAGTCACCTCTGTGTATTCCACATCTTCTGCCATTAACTTTGATAATTACTGTAGAATTATTTTCTGGTTCTTTCCAGACCATTCATTTTAAAAAATCCAACCWAATCTAGATTTGTATCTAGATCACATTTTCTCATTACCAAATGATGCATCATCACCAACCCTTGTTGTCACAGTCACACCACAATTTCTGTAGGCCTTTAAAGTGGGAGAGGCAGAGGCTGCTTAAGATTTCCATGGTTCTGAACTAAATACTCTTTCAGCCAGCCTAGCTGCCTAACCATGCCTTGAACTTCATCTTGTGTTCATACAACTGCTTTCCTCTAAAGTGGAGATCAATTTTGCTCATATCACAGGACTTCTTTTTGGTTTTGTCATTAATCTTATGAGCAGGATGCTCAGATGAAGCCATTCTGCCATGTAAGTACATTGTCTCTTAGAAAACTGACAAAAATCTTTCCACTATCTGGGACTAAATTTATTAACACCACTAAGAGCAATCGCTGATCCCTTCATGAAAACACACAGGACTTTCTGACAAARAGAAATTAAAAAATCATCTACAATTTGGCATCTAGGACAGAAATCTAGATGTCCCTGTTAGGGACAGAAATCTAAATTACTGTTTAAGAGAATAACTCTAATTTCACCATCTGCCCTCAAAATTACTCCATGTCAAGATAGCATGCAGTACAGGGGATATCAGTCCACTTTAAAACTCAGAACTGTAAATAAATTCATTGTCCTTAGTCACAGTGAGGCAACTCTTGACCTTTTAAAAAGTTAACTCCGCTATCTCAGGTTGCCCACTACAACAAAGAATTCTGCAATATTTTCAAATTAAAAAATGCTTAGGGATAACACACAGTTGTAGTCTCAGAACACAAAGGAATTTTTACTTTGCAAGCAGTTTTTGAAGTGTACATTTTTATATTGTCACCTTGACCTACTCACCCACTGTCTGCCCATTAAGCAACTTCAGTAAGGATTATTTTTTATCACATGTCTCTAAACAGATACTTCWCTAGAAGTCATAGAAAGAAAAAAGAAATCCCACACCAAAAAGAAGGCCTTATCCCACTCTCACATCAATATCAAGTACAAGACTAAAAGGATTTTTGACATCCAGGCAAAAACAGTTATAGATTTGCAGTTAAGTTTCTGAAATCCATAAACTAGAATGTTAATTAACTTTTGCAGATACAAACACAGACAAAAGTGCAGTTAATGGGCAATTTTTAAAATGAAGGGAGATCGACAAGTTTCAAAGGGCAACAAAATAACAGACTTGCTCTGTTTATCCACTCCTCACACAAATATCTCCAGAAACATGTCAAAATAGTATCAGATTTAAGAGTAACATGAACCATCTAAATAATTGCRCTTGGCTGTGCACAAGTATCCTGTAGCTCTGTAAATCATTTCCTGCAATGATATTCCCCTGCCTGGATGCTAAGCCTCTCTGAGAAGAGCCCACAATTCAGTTATTAAAACACACYACCCTGAGACAAGACAGACGAGAGCTGTCTCACACCTATTAGAACTCTGTACTGACTTTAATTATGGCCCAGATTTCCTAATGGCTCTGGGTAACTCCTAATAAAATGAGGATGATGTATTGATTTCTGCCACCAAGGACTTTGCAATTATGGGGCTTTTTTCTAGAATGAAGAAATGAAGGAGGAAAAAAAAATRCACTGGGTGATTCACTGGGCCACAAAGAAACATTCTCAAAAGAAAAAAAATCATGTTTTCCCCTCTACCCTTGCACAAGAGAACAAAAAATAAAACCATTATTCTGTATTTCAATGCCTGCAGCATATGCTTTTACAGGGTAATCCCTTGTGTGCAGAGACATTTTATTACACAAGAAACATTCCAGAAAAGAGCGAGAAAATCCAGTGAAACTAAGGGGTCACAGTAGGGTAACTTTTATTGGGCACATTCTTTATGTCTTTGGGGCACTGAAGCAGTCAATGTTTTAAGAACCCTTCAGTCCTGTCACTATTTACAGGAACTCATCCCCCTGCACTGCAAAGCCCACAATAAGCAGCAATAGAGTCCATGACCCTCTAAGATAAGAAATCACACATCTGATATCTCCCAGATGCAGATAACCTTTGGTAAATATTCACAGAACATCTTTTGACTCCTATGCTGTGAATTTGCTGGACAACAGCAGAAGAATATAAGGAATCATGTGCTCAGGGATAAATTAAACTATTTCTCTTGCACATAAATGGAGGTTTCATCCCTTTCTACTACTGCTGAATGAAAGCAGAGACATAGACAGAAATTACCACAGTGAGAAGATGAGATTTTTTAGTTGACATAAACCCCAAATCTAGCTGGGTGGATCTGCACAGGTGCTCCACAATCAGTGATTGATGTTATGTCTCCAAGATACAAAAGCTGCAAATTTTACAGGCAATTCTTTCTCCAGTTTTTGTTAGAGTTACAAAACCAAAATAAAACAACTAAAAAAATCCCAAGTCCAAAGAAACAGAGAAAGTAAGAAAATGAGCTGGAAATAAATGGGAGAGTCACTGCAGTCACTGCTGATAAACGTTCAGATCACTGAGCCACTAGAGTGATACTAAACATTGAGAAAGGTAGGATGGTCATAAAAGCAAACTGGCTTAGCTGGCAAGTTAAAGCTATTCACAGCCAAACACAAGGTCAGACATTTGGTAAAGGAATTCAGAACTGGAGACTGTATCCTGAAAAGCAGTATCTAAAAAATKATTCAAGCAAGATATTGGGCAAAGATCAGCATTTCAGGATTCTGGCCCCATGCAGGGAGAGGCTGGGACAGGTGAAAGCATCTCAAAACCAGAGCTGAGGTCTGGTTGCATCATGGTATCACCATCTTCTTTAACCAAGAATACATTTCTGAAGCCTATTTTAAAAATAAATAAACTACTYACAATCCTGAAAAGTAATTTAGACCCTGACTCAACAGCATTTAAATATGCGTCTAAACATGAATAAATTGTGCTGTAAGACACAGACAAATGCTTTCCTCCTCTAGAGTCTTCAGGCTTATTTCCAGGCATTATCATTTTTAAAGCCAGCCATTTTCACTACAATTCAAGTTCGGCATGCTTCTTTCAGACAAAAGAGAACTGCTGGCCACACTCTCAAAAGGCACATTGAGCCCAGAATAAATAGCTTGCAGCTCCTCAGCAAGGTCACACTTTCATCAGCACAGACCACAGCAATGCCAACAGGTCAATGTACCCTTACTGAGAAGTACATCACATTAAACTCAGTATTTTGAATATTTCTTTTGTCTCCCATGAAAAACAGAAGTATTTGTCTGCAAACATCTGGTGGTGTTAAGAACCTTATACAGAATTCAGTATGAACAGTAAGAACTGCTACTTTTACAGCATTTTTTTAATAAGAGGGGATTTAGTCTTTTTAATTATATATAAATTTATCCAGATATTTTTGTATTAGGTGTTCTCATTATTTTCACTCACATTAGAGGCCACATGCAGAGCTAGCAGAGGAAAATGAGCAGTAAACTCCTATAGAGCTGCAGGRGAGGGGGCAATGCATTTTTCCCTAAATGTTCATCTAAACACAGCAACCAATTCATCCTATTCAGTCGGTACAAGTATTTGGATTGGCCTATTAAAACACAGTAACAAATAGAATTTCAATGTCATATCTTCAAGGTTAAGTTCTCCATGTCCCCCTTGCAGGCTGTGGTGGGTTCCATGTGCCCAACAAAGCCCCCCTTATCACTTCCCTTCTCAGATGGACAAGCAAGAAAATAAAGGAAATGCTCTTAGGTCAAGATAAGGGCAGGRAGAGATCACTCACCAGTTATTCCCATGGGCAAAGCAGACTCAGCTTGGGGAAATTAATTTAATTTATTACCAACAAAAGCAGAGTAGGATAATGAGAAATAAAACACAAATCTTATCACACCTTTTGCCCATTCCTCTCTTCTTCAAGAGCTTAACTTCACTCTCAAGTTCTCTACCTCCTCCCTGCCAGCAGGGCAGGGGAACAGGAATGGAGGCCTCAGTGAGTTTATCACACACTGTTTCTGCTGCTGCTTCCTCTAGATGGATAATACAAGATTATCCATCTAGTACACAGGTCTTTTAATATAATATCAGAACTTAGTGACTCAATCCACCTACTAGAAAATAAATAGTTCAGCTACTAATAACTTCTGAAATAAATATATATAAGGACAGTAAATAGCTCTCCTAGGAATCACAAGTCTGCTTCRTATAAGGTGAACCACAGCCAAATACTGAGAGACAATATAATAGCCATAGGAAAAACTGATTTTGAAACAGGTCAGAAGGGAATCTTTGATTTAAAAAAATCCCAACCAAAAATACAGTCAACATTTATTCTTATATTCTAGTTTTTAACAACCTGCTACAAGAGTCTCAGAAATAAATCAGTGTTTTGGTATCTTGAAATGCACACTTGCATGTCCCTGCGGATTTAATTTTTCTTCAGTAATCTTCTGCTTTCAAAGTCTGGCTTTTCTCAGAAGACTTGTGCAGTCCTCTGCAAGTATAGCAGAGAGAAGCCTGTAAAAGCAGTTTACTAGGTGCTGGGGCCTCAATCCATGAACCAGAAAAGGCAGACATGAAAGGTGTCTGTATATGTTTAAAACTAAAGCTATAGACAGGCATTCCACTAAGTGAGGGGAAACCGAGTGATTAACWTGTTTCACATCTTTTCCCAGAGGCCCTCTTTTGCCAGCGAGAGCACCACAGAGTTARCTAAAGCTCAGTAAATTATTCCAGTGGCAGAGACACCCTCCCCATTTTTTTTCCCTTATGGCTTTTCCCTCCACTTAGTAACACAACAGAAATGGAGCCCCAACATTTGGGAGGTCTGTGAAGCAGCAAAAAACAATCAGTTCTGGTGACAACCCACAACTCCAGCCTGCTTCCTCATGTGGGATGGGGCAGGACATCAAACCCACATCTCAATCCCATGAGCTGTCATGCTGAGGCAAGGCCAGACCTACAGCCCAGGTCAGAGCTGTGTGCTCAGGTCTTTCAGAAGGAGTCTAGTACCCAAACACTTGGAACTCCCCTGGATCCAGAAATTGCTTGTCTAGACCATCTAGCAAGTGAGGCATTACCCACACGACATGGGGATTGTCACAGCACCTCCCTCCCCACAGGTTTCTCTCCACAGGCAGGCTGGCAGTACATTATACAATGATTTCCCCTCATCAGCAGCAGTATTCTATTGCAAACACTGTGCACTGAAGCCACATTACCCTTGGGGGCACTCATCACTTTTATGGATGTATAAAAAGAAAGGAAGTTGACAAGAAATAACAACTGCCCATCATGACAACCTTCCAAGGGTCTAAAGTTTTCTGACAACATGATTGTCATTAATGCACTACAAATCCTAATTAATGTGGAAATGCATGCCTCGTTTCTTCTTCCTTCCTCTAAAAGCAGTCACCATTTTCAAGTGCTGTCAAAAGTGGCACCAGTTAAAGCTCAAAAAGTTGACAAAAATGTGAGCAATTARCTGCTGTCAAGTAAAAATGATGGTCTAAGGGATTACACTGCTAGAAGATTGCTGCATTGGCAGAAAAAATGGAACTAGATCAAACAAGTRAGCCTTGATTTGTCCAAATTTTTTTTTCAGAAGTGATGATTCACAAGAGACCAGGTCCTCTGCTGCTGTACCATCTCTGGAATCAAACTGCCCTTTTCCTGGATGCTGAATTACTAGTAATTCTCTCTTGAACTCTAAAGGAGAAACAGTGGCAGGCAATTTGTATAGGTACATTTCCCTACCAGGCAAACTGAGGAACAAAAAGGTAAATTGAATCAATGCAAGTGGCTTGGCCTTGCCTTTCACTGATGAACAGGGCCCAAATTCAGCTTTCAGTCAGCTCCTGCCCAGAGGGAGCTCCACCCCCATAAATGAAGTCCAGAAGGGGACAGGCTCTCCTTTCTGACCATGTACACATGRCTGGACAGGCCATGAATTCAACAAAGCCCCCTCATGATTCTACAGATACATAATTAACAACACATTTCCAAATTACTTTGAGTTCTTCAGCTGAAAAACAGCGCAACCCCAAGGTATTACTTCTGTARTATATTAGCAAATTCTACTGAGCTTTCATTTTTAGAAACAATTTAGAACCAAAGCATTAACCAACATCTAAGACATTCAAGAATCTGAGAGGCAGATAACCATCTATATATGGATTCCAAAAAGGGAAGGAGATGAACTATTGTATTTTTTACAATTTTACTGCAGCAGTCTAAAAATACCATGAAGTATACCACTATTAAATAATAACTTCTATAGTAATTCAAGAGAACATAAAAGAAAGGTCCATTAGATTTTAAATAGAGCTGGTATGTGATAAAGGTTATAGTCACATTCAACTGGATTTACTTTCAAACATATTGGTTGGTTTTTCTAAAAAAGTTTTTTAAATAGAAATATATATATTACAGCATCTTTGATTAGCAGAATTGTCACACTGAGAACAGGCTTTAGCACAGGATGGAGAGAAAAAACATCCAAAGAGCTGGAATTACAGGTTGTCAGTGCTTTAGAATGAATAAAACATTCTGCCCTGTTTTTTCAYTAGATAGCATGGCAAATAGGTTTTATTTGCTGTATTACAATTATTTTTATTTACCAAAATCAATCTCCAGATAGCTGCATTGATCCTGCTACACTYGAGGCCGTCTAATCTAAGGAAAACTGTTGTTAAGAAAAATGTTTTTAAAAAAGGCAACAATAGCAACAAAGGGCATCTTGGGGAGTTTTAATGAGATTTTTCTGCTCAGTGCAATTTTAACATTCCCACGGAACAGATCAATACCACTTTTTTCTCCCAGATACGTTGGGGAGCATCCTGCACTTGAACCCATCCAGGAAGATCAACCCCCCCTGGCACTTCTGATTCTCTTGTCACTGCTCTGCAGCAGAGTATTGGCCACACAGCTGGCAGGAGTGCAGAGACAAGACAGGCGTCTGCAGCATCCCACTCATTCCCMGTCATGGTCAAAAAGGATTTTTTTTTCTGGAGAAGAGAATACTATGTGGTCCAGCCTGGAAAATGCATGTTCWGTACTTAATTCCCCCACACACAAACATCTGCGGACAGATGAAAATCTGACATTGCAGTGCTGGCAGCTGTTCTCCAACCACAGGAAGAGCACAGCTTTGAGAGGGCTTCTAACTCTTTGCAGTGTTAAAAAACTAATTTAGTTAGGGCAGCAAAAACCAGCAGTACTCAAGGATGAAATTGTCCTCCACCCAGTCACTTAATGTCTCCTGGCTACTTTTAAATTTCCTTTGAAGTTTTTCGTTCTCATTTTCCCGTTTCACTTTTACCCTTTCAACCACTCATAGTTTTTCAGGACACAGTGTGGGAATTAATTCTTTTTCCTTTTCTTTACTTGTAAGCATAGCATTCCTGAATTTATAAACAAAGCTGGCCAAAATWATAGGAGACTTGAAATATTTGGTGTGTCCTCTTGTTTCTTAAAATAGACTCTCTCACAATTCTGTATTTCATAATAAAAAATGTCCATGAGAAAAGCAGGTTAAAAGGACTAGGGTTAAAGCCACCCACAAACATAGCTCCTCACTTCAATGCAGTGCTTGGGATTTGGTACACAGAGGAAAAGCCTTTTATTTCACTTTTTGAAAAGAGAGAAAGTACTCTGTAGTGAATTGATTGYCCTTGATCTTTTCCACCCACACAGCTCTTTTTCTGTTTTCTCCTGTTTTTGGGTCTCAGTTCCATGCTTCATCAATACAAAGTGCATGAAGCTGATCCATCACATATATACTGCTGTCCCAAACTCCTAAAAAACCYCTAAAACAAAAAAGACCACCAAAACAACTGTACAGGCATGACCTTAAAAGTTTCTGACTCCCTGTCATGGCCACAGACAGCACCATGCTGCTAGCCCTGTCTGCTCTCAGCTTGGGAGATCTCCTCGAGATAAATATCATTGCTTCATCCAACCCACAYAGCACAGTGACAGAAATGAGTATAAACAAATGCCAGCTGAATTCCTGGCTAGTTTTTAATGAAGATGCTTTAACTCGGTCCTAAGAGGTTTTGCACTGTCAAGGATAAAAGCAAAGAATGAAACAAAGCACACACAACAGACCTGATTTAAAACTATCCACATACTCAAGCCATTCTCCATACATCTTCATTCTCAATTCTGTGACATTTTCAGAGACAACAAAAATGGTATAAAATACTCTTAGATTAAAACACCTCCCTGCAAACCCTCTCCCCCATCTCCATTTGTGCCCAAACTGCTACTCCTGTTACAGTTCATACTCAGTGTTAATTGCAGTTGTAATGGCAAAGGTCAGTATCGATCCATCAACCCATCYACCCAGCAAGACTTCACAAGCTTATTCTCATTCATACAGAATATTGAACAGTATTAAGAGCTATTGACAAGTGAAAACAGGGTCAAGGACTGTGTCTTGGATACTCACTGCAATATTATCCCACCAGAGGCATTCCAATAAGCTCTTGGACTGGGCAGCAGAACGAGACTACAAGAGATCCAAAACTGCAAATCTAGGATTTTACTGACTAGAAACCAATTGTCAAGTATTTGCAGTGTTTGGAAATGCATCTCTTCCCAACATAAAAACACCAATAAATCAATCTTTCCACAGGATTCTCCTCACCAAAGGGTGCAAAAGCAGCAGCTCCATCCTCGGGTGTCCTGTCACATCCTTTGGACCAGCATAAGCCAGATTATTACAGATTCATGATTCAGTACAACTCCTAGGGTGTGTGCATCAGTGAGTCCCCCTTACCTATGGCAGAATACCTGTCAGGAGCCAAAGCCTGAAGACTTTTGGGGAGGTGAAAAGTAATCCCTTCCTGGAAGGCACGGGAAATCTTTATCCTGAAATCTGAACCAGATCAAAGCCCATATGCTTTATATTCATAAACTATTTATTCCTATTATTAGAAACACCTCAAAGGGACCTGCTTGCTGAAAAGAAAKGGGCTCCTTATGTCTGACAGTGTGTCAGAAGTAGGTCACCCTAAAGAGCCATTTATTTTAGAAGTACATAATTCAAACAATTCAAYGGCACCTGATATAGATTAGTGCTTTGGCATGTTTTTCATACATAGTTGCTAATGTTCAAGCTGGTGGCTCCCAAAGGCTTTTAAAAGATTAAATACTAAGCCCAAAACTAACCAGAGCAGAGCCCAGGAAGTCTCAGAAACTAAGAGCTTTCAGAAGGCCTTGGAAAGCTTTTCCTACCACTCTCTCTCCTATCCTGCAGGATTTAAAACCCTCCTAAATGTAAAGAAAAAAGATAATGAAATCCAAAGGATGAAATCCACAGCACCTGGTTGGTGATGACATCTATATATAAGTTAATGCTTTGAGATTAAAAACACTCCGTGCGAAAAAGAACAATTCAAAAACTATTGGTCAGGATACAAAAAGCTGATCAGCCTTGCTGACATGCAGAGTGTTATTTTATTTTTCCACAATATTTCAAGATAAACACTAATCTCCCTCATGTTATGGTTATTTACTGCCATGCAGGGCTGAGGCATTCCCACCAAAAGGCAGAAAAATTACTTAATCTGTCRATTTCCCATCTCCTTTCAGCTCCTTTTTCTGCTAGCAATGGTTTGCCACAGCTTCTCCCCAGCCCAGAGCCCCCAGGCAGCCCCCCCAGTGCTGGGAGCCGTGTCCCACCCTGCCCACCCCATTGCTCAGCTGTGGGGCTTTCAGAGCAGCAAGGCAGCAAAGCCGCAAGCAAGGGGCTCCTGCTGGGACAACATTGATGTCCAAGTGTAGGACAGCACAGTGAGCACTGGGGTGGCCCTGCCCAGGTAGGGGGGCTGGAGGGTGACACTGAAATCAGCTGGAAAATAAACTTCCTAACACCATTTGAAGCATTAGAAAGCAGACGTTGTTTATCAGCACGRGATGCACCAAAGGATCGGATGTGTGTGGTGAAACTTTCCAACAGGGTATTTATTCCATCAGGATCGTGCCCATTCATTACAAAGTATTTCTTAGCTCATACAGAAACAGGGCTATTGCTGGAAGCCACATCCAGAGTCCTGAAAGACCACACTGAAGGGAGAGGGTGTGAGAAATCTGCCTGGGGGTCAGGCTGCAGCCCCTGGCCACACTGACCCCAAGAGCACCAACACCACTGGACATGGCTATTCACAAAACCTGTGTCCCAAGGAGAGYTGGGGAATACAATCCAACCAATTCCTACAGCAAAGCACAGGTCACAGAGCCAAAACCTTTTCTGCTGGGCCTGTAGAGTTCAGGGTGCTTGAATGGAGATGGAAGATAGAGAAGGAACCCAAACAGCCTGGAATGCTCTGACAGACAACCTGCGTCTGACAGGCAGCAAAGGAAGCAGCTTTTGGGTTCAGCATTGGCTAAGCAACAGGGCAATAATAATTAGTGAAAGATACAATTAGGAGTACCAGATAAAAAAAAAAAATACATTTGGAGCCTGCTTACACCTAGAGTTTTGTGCAAATTGCTTTCAAATAAACAAAGCTGTACTAGTGAAAAGAACCTCATCAACAATTTTCAATTTCCCTCGTAAGATGAAAAATATACAAGGTGATTTATGTTGATTATCCAGTTGGATTAAAAATAGTTTGGTTTTGTTTTGTTTCATTTATTTTCCTTGTTAAAAAAAAAAAACCTATGAAACCTATCAAAACCAGAAAACAGGCACATGAAAAAAACAAAACCAAAAAAAAARCATCAACAAACATACCAGGGCTAGGAACACAGGAATAATTCAGGCACAGATAAGAAAGGAAAAAAGCAAGTTTCTTTATTACAGCCTTCCAGAGTAATGGCAGTAGGGAAAGAAAATGCAACTGATTTTATCCTCCTACTTAAGCCAGGACACTAATGAGACATGGCTATAATATTAAAAAAAGAGGGGAAAATAGCTTATATCTACACAAACTTCTTGTAGCTTTCAGTTAAACATCTCCTCCTGCTCTCAGTAGCAGCCCAAACATATGGACAGTGGTCACAGAAGGAAAAAAATGATGGAGTAGATTCAACATATTGAACAAATCCTCCGAGTTTGTAATTCCCCAGCATTTCCTTCCCTCCAGATGCTACCCAGGATTTTAAAAAATTAAGTTACATAAAAATGCTTTCATTACTAGGAAATGGAATTTCATTTCATCCTATTCAGACAACTTAATAACTGTACAGATTACTATACCTCATGTTGCATAGGAAACCACTTCAGAAAAAAATGAAGTCTTTTCACTAAAAGAAGGAAGAAAATGCATTCCAATAGATTTACATTTGCAGTAGATTTGCATCTGCTGCTGTAGCAAAGTGTCACTGGTAGAAGCAGAATTTAGATAAAATACATCCTTATAAAATGAGTATCATACCCATTTACCACAGGAAAAACTTAATAAATCAAGACTGAAAAAATTATTATTCATTCAAAAGAAGCCACATGGTAGGATGTGTAAAGATAATCTTGACATGAATGCAGTTATCTTCCATGGGATAATTTATATTACTTCCTTTCATGGAAGAACCAGTAACAAGGTATAACAAAGCCCATAATTAATCTGAAAACAAGAATGCAACACTAAGTTTCCCAGCACCTCAGGTTTTCTAATGAATGAAATATTTCCTGCTGTCTTTCATCAGAAGAGTAATCTAATAAAGTTTTATTAAAATGTACAGTAACAGAACAAACAGGTTTAAAGTACAGCCTCTGTACAGTGTAATGAGGTTTTGGCTCATAAAAATGCTTAGACTTTCATTAARGAGACCAATGAAGCCAAAAGGAAATTAGTTTAGCAGGAGTACACACGCAGGTTCTGCAGAACACCATTGTGTGCGAGCAGCAGGATGAACCAGGGCATCCTTCACAAAAGAATATAAATGAAGGAAAAGCCACAGAAACACAATAACAAGACAAAGTCTTGACAAAGCACTGAGGGGCAGTGCCAAACTTAGCAATAACCTCGGAGTGCAACACATCTGAGCAAGTTCAGAGAGAGAAAGGTGGGGTGAGGAAAAGCAGAGCATTGCACAGCCCTGGCATCACCAGAAGGYGCAGTGGAGGGTTAATGGAGGGAGGGTTTGCTTCCATATAGGGATGTCCTGCACAGAGCCAAGGATTATATTTAAACTCTTCTACACATCCAGTTCTGAGGCAGATTTATGTGTTTTAAACTGGGTGAACACCACTGCATTGCTCTACAACAACRTACATAGCTCAAAACACAAGGAGACATTCTAAAACCAGACCAAGTCTAGGACTTGGAAATGTTCGTATTTTCATTCCAGTTGCAATGATAAAGAAAAATTGCCTTTAAAGTTTCCTAGGCATAAGACATAAATTTTTAGTAGTAAATATTACTAAACAAGTAATAACAGTCATGTTGTAGCAGCTAGAAGTCCCTCATAGATCCAAAATATGCTTTCATCTTGTGACCACTGCAAATTTCTGAGGTCACTAAGTACCTCTCTTACTCTTCMCACTAAAGCAAGCCCAGCTGTCCTCAGATTGTTTTCTCCAAAAGTGTCTGGCAATAACACTGACAGTTATTGTTTACCTTTTATTGCACTCTTTGGAACTAAGGAGCACAATATGTATTTATACACATACACAGAGAAAAATACAGTTATCAGACTTCTTTGGGCTTTCATTGAGCTGGTTTTACCTGTTCACCTGCTTTTTTTATTTAATGGTCCAACAGATATAAATATATTTTTCCAAATACCTTACTGAGATGCTCCCCACTACCCAAAGTAAAATAAATATTATCAGTTAAAATTTAGATCTGTTTCACACACAGTGCCTGCAAGAACATTGAGAACAGCCACTCTTAAATAATCAAACATGATTAATAATCTCCAAAAGAAATAACACTGCACAAAGTCCAMTTTGGAATAGACACCAAGAAAAAAATAATCCAATAAACAAATATAACTTCTGAAATCCAAACACTGCTGAGGAAAATATCTAAATATAAATCTAATCTAATCTGAGACAGACAAGTTTAGGGTATTACCAAGCAGYAGCAAGAAAACATTGACCGTCCAGGTGTATCCCTTTTCCAATCCATCCACTGAAATACATTTTTCAAAACTACAGGCCAGAGTTTTCAAAGTTGCAACACTAAAACAAAAGTTTTATGAGGGTAATATGCTGGAATCCAATCAAACACTTATTGATACTCCCAGTCTTGGTACATGTTGTTTAGAGTAAGAGTGGGGCAAATAGCTTCAAGTGCTCTTACAGCTATCAGGAAGACTTCTGAATACAATTATTTTCCTTCTGATCATAGCAAGATTTAAAAGACATGCACCTGTAGTCACAATACAAGGGGAGGTGGCATCCATGACAGATAACAGTAATATAAGAAGATTACTCCTATTCAAACTGCTCACACAATGTTTATGTGGACAGCTTAAGGGATAACAGCTCTACTAAGAAAGAAGKTTTCCAGCTAAAAGTGTGTGCACACCAGGTTTGGAATAGCTGTGCTTGGGGTTCTGRCCCCAGTGGTGCACAGCAAACTCCTGGCTGCCATTAGTCAGGCAATTCCCAGCAGAGAGAAATCTGACATCTGAGAATGAACTACATTCAGAGGATTGTGTGAAGTCCATGAGTAGCACCAGGCTTGCATGACACATAACTCTTCAGCTGGATGTGTTCCACTAAGGCACTTTGTCAGCCCGCTGCACTCTCTGGGTAAAACAAAGTGTTTGGCTGGCCCTGTTCCCTGAGTCACCAACAGCAGGGACAGCAGCCATTGAGTCTCCTGCTTCTGCCTCCCTGCAAGCCAGGCAGCCACTGGGACACTCCACAGGCACCATCCACAGCCAAGAGGGGCCAGAGGCACAGGGGAGAACCAAGGCCCTGGGGMAGAGCTGTGGGGCCAGCAGCAGGAAAGGCAGGTGGCAAAATAGCCMCAGGTTCTACACTGTGGAGAGACTTAAAAGCCACAGAAAACTGCAGGGAAAAAATGAAATCTTATCCTGGGACAATGCAGTCAGCTCCATTCTCTCCCCACACATCCCCAAGTCACTGCCACACAAGTTGCTGGTCAGTCACCCACTGCCTGGGAAAGGGAGTTTGTGGCAGCTGATTGAGAGTGACTGCTCATCAGTATGARCTGCCTATTCCTAAATGGTTTTGTCCAGTAAACCAGACCCAAGRTGATTACTGTTGTCCRTAAAAATCTATGGAAAAGGGAAAARGAAACAGGGAGGAGAGCCAGAAATAGATTGAAGACTGGCAGGTTTAATCTGGAAGTGAAGAGTGAYAGCCAAGGAAGCAGAGGAGGGTTTCAGCAATCGGAATGGGGAAGCCATGGGAAGRTGCTCATGTGAGCAAGCAACAGAACAGGAACTTCCCAGCAGCTCCAGTGGAACACTGCTCACTGCAGGGATTGTGCTGCAGGATCCCTTCAGCTCAGATGGAGAGTAAGCCTAAAGCCTGTCCTCCCCCAAGTCAACAGCACTCTCACTGTCTGCAAGGCCATGAGATTTATCCAGGGATTTGCAAACGGGGCACTAAAAGTACCAATTTTTARAATATTTTTACTCACAAACAAAAACCTGTTTTGAGAAAAACAGGTCAGTTTAAATGAGACAATCACATGYTTGGAAAAACAGCTTGTTGTACAACCAGTAATTGATGCAAGTTTTGTAGCTGTCTTAGGTTTGCTATGCTAAAGACTAAACTGGCTGCCAAAATATTAGCCTTGGGCTTCCTCACAAACCATAATACTTCCTTATTAAAGGCTATATTGTATTTTAAAATGCCAATTAAGTAGTTTGCTATAGATGGTATTTTTCCTAGAGTTTAAAATGGCTAAAATTATCCTTTATTTATGGAAAGAGTGTTAAATCTTTCTCAGCTTTGTGAGCACAAATGAAATTACTTCAATTTAGATTTTCTTACAGCGTGTACCTGTGCTGCAATATATGCTTAGTACAATGAAATTAAGAACATTTTCATAATTACAGTGATTTTACTACAGATTAGTATCTCCAATATAACACAGCAATGTTCAATTGCGTGCTCAATGGGAAAAAAATAAAAGCTTAAGTTTCAGATGAACTCATTTAGTAATCTAGATCAGCATGCTAAATGATCAATAATATAAGAGATGTACTGCTTATTCTATTGATTAAGAACACAGGCAGCTATTAATCCAACTAGATTCTAGATAGGACATTAGAAAAATTAAAGTAAGATGCAGAGTTATATACTATCTGAATATATATATATATTTCTTGTACAGACAATGTTTCCAGAAAAACTGTGTTTAGGGAACAGAATTACATAAATTTTCTACAGAGCTGAAAGATGCACTATTCCATTCTTTGGTACACAGAAGAATGGGATAAAGCAATCAGAAGAGTTTTGTGGTTTGAGATATACCCCAATAAAATGATGTGTACTCTTGAGATATACCCCATGTAAAACAATGTGTACTCTGAAAAAAATTAATTAAAAAAAAMCCMMMAMCCYKRAAAAAAAAATGCTTGGAGGTTCACAGCTGTCTACTCACCAGGATTCAAAAATTTAGAATCTTCAAGTCTGTGTCAATGTGCTCTGAGATAAAATATGGATTAATTCTAAATAAAACAGAGGGGCAGTAGTATTTCCCCCTCTCCATTTCCCCT
This sequence comes from Cardinalis cardinalis, assembly GCA_014549065.1. Lineage (NCBI taxonomy): Eukaryota > Metazoa > Chordata > Aves > Passeriformes > Cardinalidae > Cardinalis > Cardinalis cardinalis. The sequence continues at coordinate 3,488,253 of JACDOX010000062.1, forward strand.
GTTTCACAATAAGCACTGTACAGCACACTGACCTCCACCACGGTCACCAGGGACCATAGGAATGCACACTGCAAACCTGGAATTTGGGAGACCTGAACATTTCACCTTATGGGAGCTCCCATCTTCCCCCCAGCACATCCCCTCGAAGCCGAGGGAACGAGGTGCGATCCGCCTGCCCCGAGCAGCTGGGGACTCTCAGGGGCAGCACGGGCTGCCCGCGGCGGGAGGGGCAGCGGAGCATCCCCGGAGAGCCGCGGGGTCGCTGCCAGCGCACGGCACCGCCCAGCCCAGCCCAGCCCAGCCCAGCCCAGCCCGGAGCTGCAGCACCGAGCACAGCCGGGGCCGAGCCCAGGGACGGCTCCCGGCCCGGCTCCCCCGCCCCAGGTTGTGCCCGGAGGCACCGCAGCCCTTTGGAAGCAGCACAGCCTCCCCCGGCATCGCTACAGGGTCCAAATGACTGCAGGGGAATGGGGGGAAGCRCTGCTTTAACCTCAGCAAATTGATGAATTAATATTTCATATTGTGTCTACATCTTCTGTAAATGGATGCACCGAGGTGATAAAGCAGGCAGACAGAAAGAAAAATCTTTCACAAAATCTGRACAGCAAAATAACTTCCTCAAGGCAAATTTAATTAATATTAACTAAAAGGAGTGCCAAAGAATGTTGGGGGCAGGGAGACTGGCATGATTGATTGTCACCTCTAATGAGAACAGAAAACKATTGCTTAGTTCAACATACATGGCAGAAGAATTTTATTCTAATTGATTAACCAGTGTCTTCTAAGCAGTTTAAGGTTTGTGTCTCCAACCACTTAAGTGAATAGGATTTTTGACATTGATTGCAGTAACCACAGGAATCTGCTTTACAGACTTGCCCACTGCACAACTATAAAACACTGTAGTTCTCAACATTCTTTTGTTTGACCAGACATTCCCCATGTGACATTTTCCACTTACTCTTGGAGGAAAAATTTCTAAAAATTCTCAACAAAAACAAGACAAGACTTCCTAGCACATACCCTTTGGGCTGAAAACCTCCCTGTAAAACCTTAATATAGTCAATGAAAAATTAGTACTGAAGGGGATTTTAAAGGATAGGCARAAACATTTCCCTGCCCCAAGGAAGGATTAGCTGCTTCTTGATATTGCTGAGAGATGCTTATTTCAGTTGTTCTTCAAAAGTACCCATGGCAGAAATGCCATATTTCCACATTCAATGTATGCTGTTTCCCCAACTGTTTTTTCTTCTCCTACCTAACAGAAATCTGATTAGTCACCTTAATTTTGTCTTATCTATTGAACTATTCAGGTTATTCCCTTCCTTTCCAGAGTGGCCTGAATAAAGGAGTTGTGGCTGTCTGTTTCTAGAACAAAGAAACCCACACTCTCAAACCTSCTCTGTTCTAGACCCCTGTGCTTTCTCTTTGTTTTCCATCTGACTTTCTCCATATAGTCCAACTCCTCTTTGATAGGCAGTGAATGGAAAAACAGGAACCTTCTCCCAGCCTAGATCTATGCAATTATCTCTAGAGTAGCCTGCTCTCCCTGACACATTTCCAACACAAGCCAACACCACCTGTTTTGCAGAGGATCCTCTGCACAGGGCACTGAAGCCCTAAAAAGCAGCAGCCATCACGATGGAGACAATTTTTTAGATTTTTTGTTACAAGAAAAAACTACTAAAAATAATTTTCTGAATACCTCTAAGTAACAACATTACATTTCATATACCCTAGTGAGCACTCCTGTATTTAGATGCTAAATGCAGCAATCTTGGTTTCCAAGGACTCAGCCTCATGCACTTTGCCTTTGCCTGTCATTATTCTTCCAGCCTGATTTGTATGGTGCACCTGWGCAGCAAAGCATGGTCAAGAATTGGTTTGGCTTCAGAGTGAGAAATTAGAGAATAAATACATGGAGAATGAAATTTAAAAATAGAAAGCATCTTCTAGGATAAGAAGGTAAGAAGAGGTTATACATGGCCCATGCCACAAGCCAAAGAGATGCAAAAAGAAATGCCTAAACAACTGCATGACAAGATGGATGAAGTAGTATAATATATGATAATAAGCAGAGAAATTATTTTGCTCCTTTTTTTTTTCAGTTCAGGGCAAAAAAATGGAGAAAAAATGCAGGTATTATGTTCTGTTCCTTTCATGCCACGCAGCTAACAAGTTCTATTATGATATTGTATTRCAGCCTTCCCCACCACCACTGGATAAAGGCATGTATATATTACTGTCAGCTACCAATTTCAAAGCTCCCAATTCTAGAAACATGAATCTATTTGGAAAAAAAAAAAGTGATCCTGCAGAGTAATAAGTATTAAAATTCTTTGTTCCTTCTGTGCTTACATTGATCTCCTCTAGTTTCCCTCCAGAGGTTTTAAGAAATGCTATTTCACCACAAACACTTCCAAGCTCAGGCTGCATGCTGGTAGGAATCTATGCTTACCCTTAGGACTTCCTAGAGAGATTCCCAAGATTGATGTAGACACCTACCAAAGTAGAAACATAATGATATAAATGATAAATGAGGACTATATATAACCATATCAACCCCTGGAATGTAAATTGTGGATTTGACTATGGATCTTTTCCTCTCTAATGCAGTCCTAGTTTACAATCTTTTTTTGCAGACTGTACCGGGTACTTCAGGTGTAGTTCGTGCTGAAGGAGGGGCTCACAGGGAACATGTGTTGTCATTGCAGTCAGCCATCCTGCAATAAACCATTCCCCTTCCACACCAGCCATCCCTACTCTCTTTAAATCAGCACAARCTATGAAACCTCAGAATAAGGCAGTACCACTGTGAGATTCTTTCTGTAGGTTTTGTAACATGCGACCAGTTGTGTGCAGGATGCAAGAAGCAGGACCAAGCAGAGCCTGCACACTCACAGGTCACTCAYTCATGAGGTCACTTTCTTGCATTCTCAGCCTGGCAGCTGCATGTTCATTTATGAAAACTGCATCTCCAGTGATGATGCAGCATGAATTAAAGTATATTTCCATTCAAGGYTCAGTGAACAATTAACAATTAATAACCCATATGATACTATAGTTCAGAAATTCATGCCGTTTCAAACACCTTGACCCATCTGTGTTYAGAAACATTAGAGCTTTGGTGTTAAAAGTGTTCTTATCAGCCATTAGTTAATCCCATGATAAATCTGAGCAGTGAACTTAACAGTTTAGAAACAGAGTCAAAAGAAGCAATGTGTAAATTTTATTTCAACACATTTCTCTAATTCCTAATTGGACCTTCCTGGACTATTAAGATAATTAGGTTATTTCTTCCTCTCAGTTTGTGATATCTCAACTTTTGCATACACTGTGCCTGGGAGAACACAATGTTCCAGCTGAGGGAAAAAAACCACTGAAGGATGGTAATTAGAGAAAATAGCAATGCAGAGTTGTGACCCATATCATGAACATTAACAAGTACTCAGAAAAGAGATCCCACTAGGAACAACAAGTTAATGATTGTATGAGAAATGCCTTAAGTTGTTCTGCTTGAAAAGGTGCAAGCTACTGAGCAGGGTAAAGTGCCTGCTGGCAAACTGAAAACAGGATTTGCAGACAGGCCACCATCCAAACCTCACCTCAAGTTTGACATGTACAATTTAATATGTTTGTACATTGAGAGCATATAGAGGAGAAAACTGTTTCAGATACAGACAGCATGTCTGGTTTAGGAAGTAAAAAAGGTCTAATTTCTGGCTTCATAGAGGGAAGAAAATGTGTTCCATTATATGAATGACGTAACAATATCTTTATACTTTTAAGATGGCTGTATGCATTGCATATATATTGTTCAAGAGACAGAAACAYGCTCCTTGGCAATTCGAACATTTGGACCTTTACCTGGGAGAACGTTTATACAGGACTCTCATTTAATCTATGAGTTCATTTGCCATCCTTCACATCTTTCTGTAAGTTTATTCCACAAAACTGAAATGAGAAGCATAATATAATTTTGTCTGCTTAGTAGTGACCCTCGACTCCAGAACATTCAGATTAGCTATCTTGTACCCACACACATTAATCTCAAAACTTTTTTCAAGATRTAATGCCCAATGGCATCCTAAAGAGTAGCCAGGCCTGAGCAGAGACATCTCCAGATATTTTGTCCATATGAAAGTCAGGCAGCAATGAATTAACTCTTGGGGTTTTTTTTCCCCTTATTTTCTTTTGTCAGGATTAGCCAGCTGAAATGCTTATAGACAGCACTCCATCTCCCCCACCCAAGGCTGGTTTAAGCAGTGGAGAAGAGATGAGCACTCCCATGATTTCATGTTAGAAGACTCTGCATTCAGCAGAAGAATGTGACTGGAATATCCCCCCATCAGTGGCAGGCCTGAGTTCAGGGGGAATCCTTGTAAAGAAAATTACCAGCAAACATTGTATTCAGTGCTTTAACATCACATACCTGATTACGTCTTCTAAAACTTCCAACCTTTATGAAGATTTYAGGAATAATTCCTACAAGTATTTTATTCATGCATTTGGATACAATAGACTGGACGTATAAACACTAAGGGAGAGAGTGGACTGTAAAATGAAAATGGCTTTAAAAATTAATTTAAAAGCAACAAAYAGATTTCATAGGTTCWACAAAGGAAATGCATTGTAGGAGCAACACTTTATAGGCTAAAAACAAATTAACATGTAGTATGATAGTTATCTGAGTCACACATTTATGATCTTAAACAACATTAAAACACTAACCAGAAGTGTGACAACCTAATACTTAGAAGAAATGCCTTAATAATTGAGAAATTACTTTTTTTTGCAGTCTATCACAAATGTTGCCATCAAATTTATCTCACGTTTTTCCTAAGTAACTTACTATGACATTTATAATCCCTTTAACCTGAATCAATCTGTATCCATAGAGATAAAAGGAAAAAAAAAAAAGAACAATATGGGAACATATTAAAGATTCCATTCAGCTTTCCCTGAAGGCTCCCAAGCAGTTTCAATTATAGCTGTGTCAAACAAAACACTCTAATGGTCCCTATACACGTTGTTTCATATATTTATACTCCATGAAATTACTGGTAGAAAATAAGGACCAAAGTGAAAAGTTCCTAGCAAAGCATGACTGAAGGCAAGCTTTAGATAAATTATACATCAATTACAATTCTATTCTTGTAGCTATTACTGATACAAGATGTTCGTGTGTCTAAATAAAATCCTCTCATTGGTGCCATTTTCCAAGTTGCAAGGTGCACCAGGGTGTCACCAGGTGAAAGAGGGATAGAAGTCGTGGGATTGTCAGTTCTGCTTTAACTCTCCTATGGAGAGGTTTGGGGTTTTTTTTTTTAAATTTACTAAAGGCCTTTCAGTTTTAGGTACCTCAGTATTTCTAAGGATTGSATATAGCCCCAGTTCAAGGACTTGCTCTTCAGTTCAAGCCAAATCCATACTCTTTTTCAAGCATTTGGTTTTGGCCCTTCAGAGATGCTGTTTAACTAATAGCAAAGGGTTTCTAGGAGAGGCTTTATATCCAGAACACAGGGCAAATCATTTCCAAAACCTACTGGAAGGCACCTGGGAGATCACAGGGAAAAAATTTAAATGTATTTTGAAATGCTCAGYGGAAAACCCATGGGCTAGGAACAAGCTTAATTAGCAGAAATATGTGGTGACATTGGTCTATGCAGCTGCTAGAATTAGAACAATATATGCACAGTTAACTCTTTTATATTTACATAGGCCAGGTACATAATGTACACACTTGGTGCTGACTTCATTAATGTTTGGATAAAAGCTTAAAATGTTTGGGGTTCGTAGGTCAGAGCAATTAGAAACRGGGAGTATTTGGTGCAGGTTTGAAGGGTGCTTAACTTCAGTGAGTGACACCTCAAAAAGGTGAATGCTGTGAAACATSACAGGGAATAGTTGACAATGAGACACTTTTATCAGCACAGTAATATGCCTTGCTCACTATTTCAAAATAGGGGGAAAAATCTTGTTTCATGTCAAATTATGATCCAGTTCTTGTCAACAGATTAGCAATTAGGCCAAAGAAGCATATTGATATTCACATTTTGTGGAACTAAAATGCACTATATTTATCAGCTTCTGGGCTTTAAAATAAATATTGACAAAGAAAAGATGGGAAAAAATTATTTGTTATCCCATCTGCCACTCAAAATGTCAAATCTCAGCAATGCTATTTTCCAGTCTTTCCTGATATGTGATCATCAGATATTGTTTATCTTTACTTTGTGACTGCATTCCAAAAGAATAGTCAAAACTACAAAGGTCAAGTTGTTCCTTCTGGTTTGTCAAATTGTATAATCCTCCTTCAGTGGACTCAGATTTTGGGAGAGATGTAGATGGCAGCAGTTTAAGAGAATTGAAAACCAGTTCTGACATTGAAAAGCTTTGGGGAAAATAAAATTTATTGATCATAGGACAACAAAGGAAGTCATGTTACAAAAACTAGTAAGGATTTATGTAACGCTACATTTGCCATCATATGCTCGTCATGGCTACTGAGGATGAGAATGGCTAAAGGGACCCCTTATGCACATTATCAGAAGGGCTGAATTCCATGTACGAGTGCTTATGAATTTCCCAGCTGTGAGAATAGCCCTTTTACACTTCCATGGGAACATAATTTTGCATAAGTTCAAATRATATCTGATGGTGGTCTGGAGTCCCAGGCTAAAGTTTCAGTCCCATAACAATGACTGCATGTGATCCATTCAATGATTGGGATGTGATTATAGTCCATCCATGGAGGGACAATATTATAGAGACTAAATAGAGTTGGTACTCAGATGAATTGAAGGATGATGCCTCACTTTTTCTGTAGGAACAAAATCGACTGAGCCCTTTGGAGGCAGGAACTGCAAAGGAAACTGGCTTACATTTACTTCCAAACYACACCATTTGGGAGAACGTTTCTGAAAAACTACCTACATGTGTGACATCTGATATAAAGATTAACAGAGGAGCTTGGCCCAGGAATATACTTCTCTTGAGATTTGAAAATTATCAGATTGGAGTAAGAAAATCTGTGGTTGAGTGATTTTAATTTTTTTAACTGCATTTTATTTCTAAGAAACAGCTCACAGCTTGGAGCTGTATGGACAGATGCCACTGAGTTGGAAAGGTTATCTATAACTGTCCCCCAAATTCAAGATATGGACATTGATTACATAATTCTAAGTTTYCAATATTGCTGGATTTTGGGGGTAAATACACATATCTGCAAAACAGCATTATGAGATCCAAGTTTTGCTAGCAGCATACATATTTAATGACAAAAGAGTATGACTTCTGCAGGCTCAACCTCACATACTCATTTGCAGACGTTAATGAAGTGGAAAATTAAAAAAGACAACAGTATGTGGTATTTGCTAATTCCAACCACTAAAATAACTTATTTTACATGCCTAGATCTAAAATTTTCTTAGCCAGAGATCACCATGCTCCAGATTTAAATCACTGAAAATGCAGAAGTGTAAATTACTGAAATTTGTTTTCACTTGGGGCTGTTTGGCTCATCTGTGAAGATGTACAAGTTAATTATTTTTATTCTATTAGAACAATATCACTAATGAGATGTGAGCAGAAGGGAGAAGAAGCATGCAGCTGAAGTTATTGTCAGTCTCTCTGCTGSTAAGTGCTATTTTATATGCTCCTGAGAATAGAATAACAAGTACATCCATATAATTTAAGAAGTCAAATTGCATTTTTTCCCAGCTCACTTCACCTAACAAATAACATATTCAGTATAAAGTCCAAAACAACACGTTAAAAAAGCAACAGCCTTGTGTTGAATAAGTACCTGCAAGAAAAAAAATAGATATATTAAAAAAAAGCTATGTTTATATTTCAGTACTATAAACAGTTCTCAAATAATTTGTAGAATTGGCACCTTGGTTGAGGAGTCATTGGATTAGTACAGAGACATTTTGTCTCCATTGGCCAGTGGCTGGGCAACAAGACACCTTTTCTTGCCTCAGATSGATCTCAGAGCCTACTGCACACTGATTTTCCTCTCCTGGGCAGTGGCAGAAGCTGTCCTTGCCACCATTGTCAGAAACATGCATTGCTGCAGGAGCCCTTAGTGCCACAAGGCCCTCACATCCCTGTGCACAGCTCTGCATGCCAGCCTTGAGCACAACACAAACCCAGCAAAGTCAAAAACAGGGCTTTGACCAATTCTCATGGGCTCAGCTGCTTCCTGACTTGCTTTGAAGGATTTATGGTTGCATCTGACCCCTGGCAATAGCCTCATCTTTGTTGGTGACTGACACAAGACAAAAGAAGATTTTGTTCTCTCTAATTTGCACTTTTGCTTCCAAACGTGTACACGGGCCTCAGTGCTTGAGCACAGTTCCTGGTGGTTTAGGCACAGGGACTGGAACTGAAGGGACTAAAATGGTTCAAAAATATTGCATTTGCCCTTCAAACCTATCTTTTTTTCTTTTAAAACCCTGAAAGATAAAGACTGAAAAAGTGCATGTGACATTATTCATTGACTTTGTCAATGTCCTAGTGATATGGCATAACTTTAATGACACAGTTACTATTTTTTGCCTTTCAAGCAATCATGATCTCAATGGAAGTGACAGTAAGAGATGCTCCCACTGAAACTGTGTCTCAGGAGATAGAGCTTTATTGCAAGAAATTCAATACACTTTTGACACAATGAAAACACTATTAACAGTAACTAAAATATATTCATAAAAGCAGTTTCTTTTCAATAGCAAAATCCTTGGTATTTACACTGTTAAAGAAAGGAAGRATCTCTGTGGAGCTTTGCAGTGACATTGTGTTCCCCTCCCTGAAGCCCTGCAGGTGCAATGTGACTCTAATGGCACAGCTATTGTCTTCTCTTCTCAGAAAGCTTGGTCTCAGTGGAAGTGACACTGAGAGATGCTCCCACTGAAATTGTATCTTTGGGGATAGGAATTTCATGGAATTGATTTACCTATGGCACAGTGAAAACTCTAGTAAAAGTAACTCAGGCATATTCACAGTAGTGGCTACTTTTCAAGTGCAAAATCCTCAGTAGCTCAGACTTCAAAGGACAGCAAACACCACAGCTGGAGCAGAGCCTTAGAGCATTTTGCAAAGCTGARGGCAAACAAACAGGTCTACCCTCAGGAAGCCTGTATTATATTTTGAAGCGAAAGTTGATAAATTTCCCAAATTCAGCATAGCAGAACAAAACTTTTCATTCCATGCTTAGTTTCTGTGCCTAAACTCTGTGGCAGAAAAGATCTCCTTAAACTGCTTCTCATAAAAGAACAGTGTTTCTCCTCCAATTACAAAAACTAGAGAGGCCAAAGTGACTTTGAAACACAAATCTACCACATGAGGTGGCTGCAGGGAAAAAAAAACAACCAGCAGTCACCAAATCTACCATCAAAATCACACTCTGTGGCTTTAACCTTCTAAAGATGACCTCATGCAACTTCACCTGACAGGCAGGACAAGATGGGCAGTGTCAAGCTCTCATTTTTCTGTGTGCTGTCCACAGAAGCTGCAGCCACTCTKTGATTATGGAATCTGCTTCCTGCACAAGAAGGGTTTGAAAATTGCAGCAGCAAGCAGCAAATGGCCTTTACTGCACGGGAGTTAATGGAAATTTCTGCCACAAAMTCTTGATAGTAAGTTATATTCTTAGGAAAGATAAAAGAAAAACAAGCAAAAAAACCTCATCAAAACCAAAAAGAAACCCCACACACACCCTGAGAAACTGGAACAGTCAAACAGCCATTTTCTCCCCTCACAAATCTAAAAAATGTGAAATTATTTAATCAAACTTAAACACCAATTTGGACTACTCAAAATAATACTGGGAGTAGGAAAAAGTTCAAAAATTTCAATCTGAAATTTTACAATTAAAAGGCAACTGAAAGACAAATTAAATTGGAATTATTAGGCAAATGTCCATTGTTATTGTTACCTTCTGTTCTCATTTTATGACATTTGGCTGTATTGAAAACTTAGTAACTCACCTTTCTTGCAAAAAAGAAAATTTTTCTTTAGCACCAGCCTGATTTTGTTATGCAATTTTCCCTCAGAGATTCCACTTTTTCCGTGGCAGTGTGTTTTACAAGAACAAGCAATGGAACCAGAATGAAACACTGCATGTTACAAATATTTTAATTTYTTTTAAATTATGAATAGAACCAATCTTACTGCAATAACAACAATAAAACAAAAGTAGTACGAATGGAGAACTTGTAAATACTGTCATTGCTGACACACAAAAGATGACTCAGAAAATGAAAACTTAATCTCCTCAAATAAATGGGATCTTAGCTGTTGACTTTTATGTGCATGGTATTTCATGCAAAGAGCAATAAATGTGTATTTTCCTGAGCGTGTGAGAAGGACAGCAGTGAAAAATGTTCTCAGTGGMATCTTTTCTGGGCAGTTACAACCCAAATTGAAAGAGCAAGAAAATGAACCACTAACAAGGCTGAAGGTATTAGTATTGTTACCTTTCTGCTGTCTTCCATACTAATTGAAGAGGATTTGAGTTTTCATGTGTTCTAATCTTCAATAACTCATTCACACGCTTTGTTTGCAATTAAATCTAAAGAGAAAAGAGAGAGAGGGGAAGAACATTTGAGGTGCCAATCAGGAAAAGTAATAAAACGCCTTTTTTAACCCTTCTGCATCCATTAGATGCAGATCTGAGARGAACAGGTATGCTGATAAGGCCTTTATGATCCCCTAAGCTCTGAGGCCAGAAGACTCTGGGCTACTCCTGGATGTTGGCAGCCAAGCCCTGTGCCCCAGCCTGAGTGCCCACAGTGCTGTTCCTGCTAACCAGGACCTCTRCACTCACCCTGCCCCACCACATCCCATCCCTCCCTCTGACATGCTGATTCTGAGAATGGTAATCATAATCTCTGTATTTGGCCATGTGTAAAATTCCTCAGGATCCCATTTTCAAAGAGGCCTCAGACTGATTGCTAACATTTCAGCAGCAGCTCTCATCTGAAGCTTGGCACACAGAGAATTCTGTCTGTATTTGTACAGATCAGGAAATCTTGCATCAATCAAGCAGCAGAGGAGCTCTCTGAASTGCGTGCTCTGGCAGCAGCAGGTGTTTGAAGTTCACAAAGAAGCTATGTCATGTTCTTTGCTGCTCAGCACTGCCTGGGAATTTATTGTCCTCTAGTTTTTCATGCAAAAGCTCRATAGTGGAACCATCAGTACAGAGTGCTGAAAAGACAGATTGCAGCAGCMCTGGAACAAAGATTATTTTGTTTTTGTGTTTCGTTTTTCCTTGGAAGGATCACTAATGAACAGGGTTTTTGTAACAATTTTCAATGTTTTACCTTGTTCTTACTTTATGTTAAAAATACACTMGTACAAAACAGAAATCTGTATTCCAAAATAAAACATTCTGGCAGAAAAAAAGAAAGAAGAAACCACAAACAAGTGTTTCTTGCATTACGCTAGAGAAGCATCAGTTTGAAGCCCAGATAACATGATGCAGCCACCAAAYGATACCTTGTCTGCTGGTCATCAAACAAGAACTCAAGATGCCTCTTTGGATTCAGGCCAAAATCGTGTGTTCAGAAAGCAAAAAMGCACACTGTGTTTTGTGCTTCAAGTACYAGATAAGTTGCACTGTACCAATGCYGGGCTCCCTTCCAAGCCTGCACAGGCTGCAAAACAGAATTGCAAGCAAGAAATTGTCCTATGGTAAGGCTTCTCTTTCAGTTTTGCACCCAAATATATCCTCATTTTTATCTGGCTCTAGAGTTAAACATTTTTATACCATGATTTTTAACCAGTTATTTTTAAAAGAAATTATTCTAATCATAAAATGTGCTGCTTTACAAGCTGAACTAAGAGGAGTAATCTCACAACTCATTCATTCATTCATTCCCATTTACAAATACCTTTGGACTAAGAGGGAGCATTGCCTCCCAAAGGACAGCTCAGCGTTCAAGGCAATTATTGGCCCCTCTTGGGGGTAACCAAAGCAATCCATTTAATGTTAAGCAGATGTTGAACCTAAGCAGGTACATGATGGTCCTTGTGTCATCCAGTCCCTAAATAAAACAGGAACACCATTTGTGCACCCAGCAGAAAAGAGAGCAGAGCAGGGAAAGCGAGTTCCTGTGAACAACCCTCCCAGGTGGGACCAGCTTTTGTCCCTCCTGTGCCAGAGGGCTCAGCTCCAGCTGGAGATTGTTGGAGCTATTGGGTGCCTTCCCCTGTGCCAGGCCCAGAGTTGGTGGGTGAAGGGTTTGAACCCAAATGAGACTGAAAACCAGCCAGAGCCAGCCTTCTTTAAAGCAGTAGGCACCTGTGTCTCATGGTGGCACAGTGAAATGAACAGCATGGAAAACTGGGTACAAACTCATAGCAAATTCACAAAGTCCAATTCTCTCAAATAATTACTTCAGCAAATATTGGATTAATGTTTGATTCACAATTACGTTGCAAGTTTTCCCAATGGGATTGCTCTCCCAAGAGGCAACATTCCCTGATAAGGATGAACAAGGTGTGAATTGGAGTGGTGCTGTTACCTGCACATCCAATATTTCCTAATCCCACTCCACATCAGTGACACTACAGACAGGTCTTACTGTGTCTATGAGCAGTGCCTGAAGAAACACGGAGGTGTTTGCACAACAGGCTCTGTTGGGGATGGGATCTACATGCACTGCTTTGGTAACATCCATCAGGACAACTTCCATGAGTAATATATTATAGTAAATCCACAGAAAGCCTAWAAAGTCATGTATAAGCAGCCCTGATTCAGCAGTTCTTCAAACAGAAATAGAATACCAATTAGTGCAGCAGAGAGATGCAGCACAACCAACACTTGAGTCAAAAATATCACGGAAAAAATCCCATTTCTTCACTTTATAAAACCCTCTGTGTTTCCACCATCCACTTCTCCCCTCCTCCAGTGTTCATAAAATAGCAAATTGAGACAGAAGAGAGAAGCTGTAGTTGAACGTAAGGGGGGAAAAAAATCTGTACAAAAATAAAAACCACTTCAATCTTTCACAAATGGTTACAAGTTATAGTAGATGCAAAGAAAATTGTCAGTAACAAAACAGACAAACTCTAATGAAGCAATAGTTTTAGCTCACTAGTCCCAAGAAAGACCAAGTCTTGATTTTTGCACTCAATGTAACAGATAAAATTTCTTTGCCACAGGCTGGAWCTGGTAACATTACAAAGTGGTTCTGAGTGTCAGAGTCTGTTATTAAACAGAGACTATCCAATTCTACGCAGCATTCTGCGTTTTTAAAATTTTAAATATAGTCTTGCATATTTTTTTTACTGAGGTATCAGCTGAGTTGTAATAAAACCAGTGGAACTGATAGAGAGTAAGGAATTAATTGTTTGTCATGCTCAGAAGTATCAGACAATGGCTGAGAAACAATCCATGCTAAATAAAGGCATTTCTTTCCCAAAGTCTTTAACAAAGGTTGGGAAAATCTTCGTTCATTATTATGGATAGAGAACAAAGTCACAAAGGCCTGGTAGAAACAAATTGAAAAGTATTTGGCTTCTCTCCTCTGCCTTTCCTGCCAGCTGCGTGCACSGTCCATAAGGCTGACCCTGTAAAATTTCCGGCTATTTTTGCTTCCAGCAGAGAAGCACAGCRTGAAGCTTATCCACATCAAACAGCCTCCTCAGAGCCTACCAGTCACTCATTTTAATGTGCTGCTGTCTTTCTAATCAGCTTGGTCAATCTCTGGGTTTTTGCATCTCACATGTATATCTACACATTATGCTGCTGGTGGTTTATTGAATTTATGAAATTTCTTTACCCTGGTAGACCAGCCAATGAGTTTTCCCCTGATAATTTAACTGTGGTAAGTAAGCTTCATCCATCATTTCCTTATTTATCTCTGGAAGCGAAAGCAATAGTCAGAGAGTCTTTGAAAAAATAGGTTTGTGACCCGACCCCGTGCCTTCAATGAAAACTAATAATGAATTGATAATAATGGGATTTTTCTTAGGAGTATGAGACCTGTCAAAGCATGGGCTGGAAAGAAAGTTCCATTAAATAGCTTGGCAATGATGCAATGTTGGTTGACCTGGTTGTTCCTCCTTCAGGAGCTATAAATCAATAGCACGTGCCCAGATTCATGAAAAAGTTAAAATCACTTTCATGAAATATCATTCAAGGGACTTTTGCTATGTATTTTCATACATTATTTAATAATTTGATTCATATTAATTCTTATTATCAAACCATGAAGAATTACCATTTCATGTTCTTTGTATTACAGTCTGTACAACTGCATAATGAAAAAGTAGACCTAGAAAGAAACAAATTGTTGTTTCCATCCTCCATAGAAAATAATATCCAGATCCAAATACAAGCTGTTTTACCTGATTGCAAAAAAAATGCTGTAGTTTAAAAAATTTCCTCTGACATTTTTCATTATTAGTTTTCAACGGGCATATTGGGTTTCTCTTTTACATACAGATAAATGWTCACTCTTTGCCAGCAATGAAAAATATCTCCAAAATAATACAAAATGAATTCTCCATGGTACCTTCATGAATCACATGAAACTGTGTGCATAGAACAATATTTTCTGRGATGTCAGCATCTCATTTTGAATGCAAGACACTGAAGCAGACTCTGTCTCACTCCAGCATGAGACTGATCCTTCAGAAGAACTTCAGCCCTAAACAAGGCAACTATCAAGAATACAAATAGTTTTCCTCTCTATCTATATAACAAACAAAAAAAGGTGAAACTTTAAGCTTGAAAAGCCTCAAATGGAGCAAGAGTCACAATAATATTTTGTARTCTTTTGCACAGTAATTCATTGAAGGATCTATAAAAGTTGTTGCTCATGAGAGACAAAGAACAAATGGGAAATGAAACTGAAGTTCTTTTGAGGGGCAACACCAACACCACCTCCCTGCCTTCGGACTGACCTTTCCAGACTTCATGTTTCAGGTTAATCAGAAAACCTGAAAGTACAGGAATGTAGAATTTGGACRGTGCTTTGACTCCAAACCTTCCTAGTACTGAAGGTGGTAGTGTCCTAAGTTCCTGATTCAGAGCAAACACAATTTATATATAGTCTGTCTTGAGATCAGAATTGTTGATTTAACCACATTCTTACTGCTACTGAACTGGCCCAGMACTGATTGATTCCTATAATTTGCTGTATGAGATAAATATCTATATTTATTCATCAATAAGTTATCCAGACCTTTGCCTGGGTCAGATGTTATCCTTTCTCTTAAACAGTTTCTTTCTCCTTCTTGGTGTTTCTCCTGTTCACACTTAACCCTTTACATTGTATAATGAAATTAATTTAAAATAAATAAAAGTGTTTTAATTAAATCCCATTAAAAAGAGCAAATGTATCCTATCTCATCCCTCCTCTTTTTATTGTGTTAAACTAAACAAGGCTTTGCTAGTCCCACAGTACTTTTTCCACTCATTTTTCAAACTTGTAGCCTTTTTCTGAATGTTAATTTTTCTCCATAYTGTAGGACCAAAAACTAAACTTTTGCAGATAAAAAGGCCATTATGCCACTGCTCTCATGTGTCCACACCTGTCAGGAGTCCACAGCTGTGGGAGCTCCACTGGGCACAACTGAGTTTGGAACAAGTTGTACTTTTGGTACAGCAACGTTTAGCCTATTGAGCATTAGAAAAAAAAAAAGCTGAAAGTGTGAGACCTGCAATTTGATCACTCTCTGGGGAGAGCATCTTACAAACAAAACAGGAGAAGAGTATTTATGTTCAAGTAAATGTTTCAAACAAAAAGTGCAACCATTTCCTCAAAACAATTGTCAAGGGAAATCTTTTATCCTTTGGTTCTCCTTGCTCTGCAATCACCTTCTCTCTCCATCTGCAGAGTGACAAATATGTACAGGCACACGTGGAAGTGCTTGCATTTGTCATTGTCTGTGGGCTTTCAGAAAATGCCTCTGCTTAATTCAAGCATTGGATCTTTGTGTAAAGGCAAGGCACTGTTTAGTGCTGAGCATTCTGCTACATTATTTGCACGGTGGATTTTGTTCAGAATCACACTTTTTATTTTCCAGTCTTTTTTTTTCCCAGCATAGCTAAGAAATTGCAATTCTTTGTTTTGCAAACCAACTCCACTGAGTCATTATATCATTTTTCTGCCAGAACTTCTGTGCTCTCCTACTTTAAACAATCTTGTTTTCCCTAAGCCAGACTTTGCAGCAGTCTTTTAGTTATTTTGGGTGTTCTGATCCCTGATACAATCTGTCCTCAAACTCCATGAGTCTCAAAGACATTAATCCAACCTCACTAACTCCTATGGAACTGYTTTGGGTTTTGTTCTGACAATTCAGCATTCTTTAAGTCTCGAAAGTGCAGTCTGATTTGTTTTATTCACTTTCTGTAAGCTGAAAAAAAAATCCAAGGTGTTASTGAGCTCAATATTTAAAAAAATACCTAAAAGTTATTGTTCTTTTCAGCTAAATCTACTTATTTGAACCCTTTTAAATKATCTGCACCACCTAGAATTACAGTGAAATTTAAAATCACACTTCTTTTTGGTAACATCTTTGCTATGTTTCTTTTTTTACTATTTTTTTCCTCTCCCTGCAATTGCTATGATTAAAAATAACCAAATAAGAGTTAGGAKTTTTGACACAAATTGGAGAGGACTGCTTAACACTCCAGCTGCTGTCCTGGATGTTATAGGAAGGAGCTTGAGAGAGGAGGAGGATGGGCACAGGTTCAGTTCAGTGTCCCTGCCCCACAGTTCCAGTCCTCCAGCCCCACTGGCTGTGCTGAGGCAGCTGAGGGAGGAGCTCTGACCTTCCCACAAAGCTCCCACCACTCTGCACATGCTCCTCAATCTCCTGTGATGTGTGGGTATGTGCAGCACAGAGGGTCAGGGAACACAGAAGGTACCTGGAATATGTTTAGAGGCCGTTTACCATCTGTTAGAGAGAAAAAACTCTGGAAGTGGGAGGTCAGATGGTGGCCATCATAGTGCACAATTGCTTTCTCTGTAGAGTYCAATGATAAGAAATATTTCCAGGGAAAAAAGAAAAAGGCATTTTCTTAGGTTACCTGCCAAGCCACAGCAGCAAGATGTTCCACATATCAATGCACAAGGTATCCCATTGAGTCAGTTCCTCTGCTAGAAAAACTCAGCACAAATGACACCATAGTGGGTATGTATCTGCTGAAGGAGTCTCCAGGTGTGCTCAGCACCCTGCCCAGGCTGCACCCTCTGAAGCCATGCTAGTTACCATGGCAGCCACAAAGAGATGTTGCAGGTTACCCAGAGAGGTATCCTGAAATGCCTGAAGAAAGTCATTTAGCACACAACAATAGTCTCCTTCAGAATTCAGCCAGGATTTTTCCACTTCAGCCCATTCTTTATTCTTTTTACAGACCTTGAACTATAGGACAACATTTTCTCTATTTTGTTTGATTAATTTGAGTACTTTTTTTCCCCTTGTCCAGAAGATTCTCTGTACCAATTTAAAGATAAGCAAAATCCTTGCTCTTGATGCCATAGATTACAGGGAGGGAATAAACAGTAACCCACTGGTATTGTCACAGGCTTTCTCTGTGTCTCTCTGTCACACCTATATCACACTATGAAGGGAGATGATGGTGTAGGGATACTGAACATTTTGAACAACAATATTTCCCACAGAGAACCCAGCCTCACTGATATCCAGCAAATAYTGAGCAGGCACAGACACATTCAAATGGATAGCCTGTTACACACCCCTGTTTSTGACAAAGGATTTGTGTTACTTAACTTGAATGCATCTTATTGCAGCATTGTTAATCATTCTRGTATTTGCCAGACCATTTAAATTTCACATCCTGCATTGTAGTTAGGTATTAAAAACTGTCCAGAAGTGCTCGTGTGATTTAGGAGATGAAAACCAATAATATGCAGCTACATGACTTGCCAGAGCTACACTGCTATCCTTGCACTCTGCACCGGCAGAGGAGGATGCCAGCTTCCATCTGGGAACATCACACCCAGTGCTGAGTTGTGGAAACAGCTCTTTCCTAAACCACTTAAGTCCTTTTTAATTTCTTGGCAGCAGTGTTTAAAGAATTTTCTGGGTTACAGCTAATTTCATTTCAAGAAAATGCAAGCATCTTCTATTTCAACTAACAGGAAAAAAAATTATCCCTGAGGGAAAATGAAGGGAAAAATAAGCAACAATAATGGGAGAAACCATAAGCACATGTGCTTGGCTAAGATGTATATACTTTACTGAAATGCATAGTCAATGTTTCAGGAAGTCCTTTTTTTCCTTTAAAAAAAAAGGCAAGACAAAATATATGGGGAATATTCCTTTTTTTCTTATGGAACACTGTAGAGATTGCCAAGAGTTAAATCTTGGACAAAAACAAAAATCCCAGGTAAAACTAAAATAGCACCTAACAAGCAGAATCCCCCAGTAGCAGGGAGCAAGTGAGTTGGAGAAGTGGTGAGGAGAGCAGAGAAGAAAACATGAGTCCTGTGCAAGTCAATTCTTCCTACAAAAATAGAAGCAGCAGAAGGAACAAATTAGCAGGGTTTTTTTAGATACAACACAGTGCAGTTAAAAAGAAGTATGATGTAATTGGGGTCAGGGAGATTTGGCTTATGCAGGAGACTGGCTAAGATACCAAACTGAAAAAGAAAAGGAGACTCATCAGAACTGAAAACAAATGCTGGAAAAGGGRATATTCAATACCTAAATTTCCAGTTGCAGATTTGAAAAGAACAGAGAACACAGTATCAATCTAATTACAGAGGTGTGGAAGTGAAAGTAYTGGATGTTGGGGTACCATAATAACYCCATGTCCTAAAAGGCAAAATATGATCCCATATACTCAGTTATGGTGGAACTTCTCTGCAGCCTGCCTGGGAACACCAACAGCCTATTTGGCCTGCTGGGAATGGAGATATGAACAAGAGAGAGCAGGAAGCTGGCTGAGATACTACAGCCAATGCTCTTTGTGATCAGACACCCTGGATTAAGCTACAGCTGTCGTATTTGGGTTTTTTTTTCCCATTTCTGTTGAATTCCCTATATTTTTTAGGACCTGCTACAACGGATATTTTAAAAGTTCACCTCTTTCAAAATATTCATGGACAAAATTATTAACTTATTTCTGCAATGATGATAAGAAGACAGCACAGAGGTGTGGGTGAGGAGGTGTCACCGACTGTCCAGTAATTGCTGAAGCAAACAGAAGTGGTGGGACAGCAAATCTCTRGCAGACTGTTCATCCAGCATGATACAGAGGAAAAAGCCTGCCTCTGGCAGGAATTAATGAACAGGAGAATCTGGCAACAGTCTTCTGCTTACAATACAAATCTGAATTCATGGCTTCAGAAAAGACTGAAATTCCTAAAGGCTGACATTCCAGATATAGTGAAATTGAAAACTATCACTGCTGTGATGGGCCAAGCACAGGTATAWATGCAAGGGTGAGRAGACTGCATTCTGAAAGACATTTTSAAAGGCTAGAAGTGACCTGCCTTAAAAACAAAACCACTCTGAACTTCTGTATCTTCCAAGCCAAACAATTCTAATATCTGCATAAAAATCCAAATGTCATCTTTGCATGAACTGTTTCAAAGTCTCACACACACCTTTTACTCAGAAATGCCTTCCTCCCATCTTTACATCTTCCTTCCTTTCCATCTATTAATTACAGTAGATTCATCAGTTACCAACCTCAGGCAGATAAGTAACAAACAACTAAATATGATCTAATAAGGTACCCACAGTGTCTCAGCATCTTCCTTTATTGTCCCTCTCTTAAAACCTTTATTAAATATTAACGAAGATTCTTGAAACTGCTCCTGCAATGAGGCCTTTTCAAAGGAAACACACATCTGATAATGCGTTTCAGTTCAAGTATTTACAAGTCTTCTGCTTCCACTGTTGAGAACCAGTTGAATGCAATTTCTGCCACATCTTTCCTCATGCAAGTTACGGCTGATTCCAGTAAAGTATCTTAGTATGCAGCCTGGTATAATTCTTTCAATTAATTAAATATAAAGGGAAAACTATACCAGAGAGGTAATTAATAAAAAAAAAAACCAAAAAAAAAAAAANAAAAAAAAAAAAAAACAAAACCAAACAAGCCTCAGGTAAAACTCTGCAGCCAATTTTACTCTTTCTTTCAGACTCATGCCATATTTTTGTCCCTTCTCCTTGAGCTTTGTCCTCTCCCCTGCTTTGCTGAGCAAATCTGCAGACTTTAGACTCGGGTTTATAAAGGTACTTTCAGAATACAGATATTGAGCTTTTTCCCATTCAGTAAATTATGCTAAAAATTGACTTTCTGGTCATTTCTTCAAAGGTGTCCTTCTGACTTCAATATCACAAGGCTCTAGACCTTCAAAAGCACTTGTCCCCACACTTCTAAAGATCCCCAGAGCATTTTATCCTATTCCCACCTTTTTCATTCTTTAAATTTTTATAACTATGTTTAACTATAATAATCTAGTAAATACCTTGAAATCCCTTGCCTTTATTTAATGTTAATCAAAGATATCATCACGTAAAATAAGTTACAATAGTTACAATGATTTAGAGAACCTTGGGCACCAAAACGGTTTAAATAAATTGACACAGCACTCAGAAATATGCTAGAGTGATGAATTATTTCTAATTCATTAATATTGCAAACTCCTTTTTACCATTTCAAGGCTATTTTTATGTGGATTCAGGGCTTATATCCTAATGTTATTTATTTGAAATAGCAAATAGAGGCAAACACTCAGCTTGTGAACCTTTYTGCTTTCTTAGGATTCCATTTCTCCACACTGTCTGCCTGAGCTCTTTAAAGTGCWATATTTTATCCTACAATATTTGTATTCTATCAGGCAGCTACTTGGCACACAAAAACCCTCACACTTACTCATTCAACTGAGAGGTGCCATTCTGTAACCATTGAGGTGCTGGGTATGTACACTTTGGAGGGATTATTATGAAATTCTTGATTGCATGGTTCAGCACCATTTAAAGCCTGGGTATTTAACAATAKTTGGCTGTAATTTTTCAAATATTTATGCAAGAAAATAAGTCTGATATAGGTGCACAGAATTTCAGACCTTCACATATGGAAAAATTTGACTTTTTTGGTCTGCTGGAAGTGGGGAATTGACTGCCATACAGAGAACGGGGATGGTCAAAGAGAAAGAAAGACAAACACCAAGGAAAAGGGAACAGGGACTGTGATGAAGTACTCAGCTCCTCTGAAAGAAAGAAAGAAAATCACCATTTCTAGAATTCAGAAATGTTAAGCATGATGGAAAACCATGATGTGCCATAAGAGCAGTACCTCTGTAGGGTTCGAGACTTTCATCATCTGGTTGGAGTTACAGATGATCCTTGGATCATCTTTTGACAGTGTATTAATGGCTCTCCCTCTGGGGCTGAAGGCTCCTGGTTTATTTCTTTTTATTTCCATGCTCACCAGTTTCTTGCTTTCACTGGCACAGTACTGATGAGGGCAGGCATTATCCTCCCTAAAGCACACATTCAGCATCTGTGAAATCTGGTACTTCTACTACRCAGGACAGTCAGTGAGAGAGATGTTTTGTATGTCCTTTTACTAACACTTTATTTATTCAGTGGGCTCAGTGATTAATATAGCACAAGTAAAAGGCTTCTGGAATAATACCTGAAGTTCCCAAATGACTATTCTACACAAACTCTATCTTTTAATTCAATCTTACTTTTGGAAATTAGGGAGCAAGACATTTTTAAATGTTGCACGTCTGCTAAATTTCCTTTCCCACAGTAAATTACGGCCATCTGAGAGCAAATTTGAAAGAAAGATACAAGTCTGAAGCTCTTAGGCACATTCTGGAAATCAGCAGCTGTACAGGAAAGAAATAAATTAGTGCTCTAACAGAGGGAAAGACAGGATTCAGCCATTACAGACTTCTCTTTGGCAGCTGCATGTTAACTGCAGCAAGTGCTATTTCCTACCAGTGTGATCATCTCAGGAGACTTGGGAAGGAGCTGGGAGTAATGCAGTCAGAAGAGAGGACTTAGGACACAAAGGACACAAATCCATAGGAAGCCAGACCTCATTAATTTCCCTGATTGTAATAAAATTTTCTTTCTTAACAACTACCTTTTGCATCATAATTGCAATTTATACATGTGTATACATTTACTACACACACAAATGAGTAGTAAAAGTAACAATTTACAGAAACATTAAGAGGTACATATTTTACCTTTTTTTCCCTTCCTTGCTCTTTACAAAACTCAACTTGCACATGTACACCCCCACACCCCATTTCATTCACTAATGAGATGTTGAACCTATTCAGTGAGACATTTATCAAAGAAAGATTGCATCAGGAAAACCAGCAGGTGAACTGCATGTCAAGGAGAACACTGAGCAGTAAATATTTTTCAAGGTACAAGGGATAAACCACACAGATATTTCCTTTTTGAGAGGAGATATCAGATTCTTGAGATTAGTAACAGTAATGAGAAAAAGGATATGGATGAATTTCAGAAAGGAGGGTGTGAGGAACAGGAGAGAGGGAGGAAGAAAGGGACAAAAAAGAAAGGGAGAAAGAAACTGAGAGCAAGAGGGAAAGGGGGAAAGAGGAGGAACGAGAGAAAGAGAGAAAAAATGAGCAAGATATTGATTAAAAAATTGAAGAAAATTAGACTACCACTGAAAAAGAAGAGTTTTGGTTTTGCTCTCAGTATTTTCTCTAGAAACCCTTAAAAAACGGGGGAAGGAAATCATGTGTTTTCTTGTTTAGCTTTTCAACTACTGCAGCCAGGTTCTGGAATGCAGAAGATGGAAAGGGACAGCAGTGCTATGGGCAGGGAAGATGTGTGGGGAGAGGAGAAGCACATTTTGATAATGAACTTGTAGTTTAGCAGTAAATCATTGTTGTTGCAAATTCAGAATATTACCCAAAATAAATAAAAATCATTGTGGGCAACAGATTATTTCAGCATTTCATGGTACCAATAGCTCTTACCAACAGAAAGAAGCAAATTGTATTTTTAAACTGAAGTCACAGGATAAGTGTTAAGACTTTAAAGGATCTGTAGTGCAGTCTGAGCTATAAAATGCTGCTATAACCGCTGGTTGTAAATCTCCTTGACAGTTATGTCTGCAGTTCTAAAACTGAAGTACTGAAACAGTGATACAATAATAATAAAAGCAATGCAACATAAGTCCTGGATGTACTAGATTTATGARTAGGATATTCTTTCTTGAAAAGGGCAAAGAAACTCCAATTAGCTAGGAAAAAAAAAGATTAATAGAACTTGGTCAGTATCAACCAATGTGACTATCACCCAGACAATGAATTATGCAATCCTTAAACTAATCTGATTCTTCAGTAATGTCATGTCAAAAAAATTTACACTTACAATTTACACTTTGTTTCTGTATTTTGGTGTAGCAAAGGAGATCACTATTAATATTTCACAGGAATAARGAAGATATTGAGAGTAAAAAAAATAGGAAGAGCTGTCTACAAACAGTCTGATCAATACTAAACATCAATARGGCTTGTGCTTCTGTACCACCAGTTTGCCAGAATACAAGGGTATTGTTAAAGCAGCTTTCTGGCTTGATTTCTTCTGTCTAATGTTGTTCAGAAGATTTTTAAGAAAGTTTTCCACAGAATCTCAGCATACCAGTAATTAGAATCCTATATCACTATAGAGATGCTTAATAACCTTGAACCTTAAGAATATTGGATTGAGTCCTATTTACATAGRCCTTAATGCTGCATTGTGTATTTGAGCACAGGAACAACCTCATCAATTTAAATTAGATTTAAATCAGATTTGAGTTTAAATTAGGTGCTCAAAGTTAGACAGGGACATAAATATTTTGAATACCTGCCTCTTCTTCATTGATCTAGTGGAACAGACCAAGGCAATGGCAAATCTGAGTCAGAGATTGTTGATCTCATGTTCTTCCTGTAGTCCCTTCAGCATCAGCCTGCAACTGGGGAAAGAACAGTCCYGTGGGCTGCCTTTGAAGGCATCATGACACCAGGTAATGCTGATTGTGACAAGAGGTTGTGGTTCCACTGGCTGGCCACACGAAGGGTAAATATCTATGGGCCTATCTCATACGATTAAAATGGTATTTGACAGGTCTGAATATATAATTATATTAAAATCCTTCAATAATTTAGCATAWTAATAACTCAGCTTCCACTGTGCTTTGTATAGACATGAGGTGGGGAAGAGTAATCCCACAGCTCTATCAGTGCATCTCATTATCAGTTCCTGACAGCTGCTTCCTCGTGCTTCATCCTGATAGGGGAGGCAGACAGCTGCTTCAGAATTCCARTTGTGCTTTCTCTAAGGGAGATTGTACAGTTTGCACCAAACATGCAGTCAAGAAATCTCAGTTCTCATTGATTGCAATAGTGACAAAGGGTTTTAGACTAATCTTGTTCCACTTAGACTAGAAGAGTCTTAGCCATGTCCTTCAATGGGACAACTCAGATSAAAGAGTACCTAGTATTTTTCTGAGAAGGAGGAGTATAAATCCTTTACTTTTATAGCCAATCTCATTAATTTAGGAACACAGATCAACTTTCCCCAGCACATTATTATAAGAAAATCAGTTTTAAAAAAAAACCTCTTTTTTTTATTTAGATTCCCAGCATAGCCACCCTCAATACAGCCAGTGTTAGGAGAACTGAATGGCTCAGAGAGACTGGAAATTCAGTATATTWAATGTAATTCAGGGGAGTGGGGGAGGGGGATTTCAAAAATTTCAAAGAAAGAGCAGTAACTGCCCAAAAAAATTAACAGTGCAGAAACAGTGATGGATTCAACCATCCTGATTGAATAAAATTATGGTTCTGTAAAATCAGTGTGAMTACAATATCATGCCAAGTTTTCTTTGAAGGAGAGAACAAATTGCAACTTCTACAGAATTTTACCCTTACTTTCAGGAAAACTGATCTACATGAGCCAACTGTCATTCACCTACTGTCAGTGAGAGACACACTTGGAAATATCCATAAAAACCTGCAGAGGAAGAATTTGTCCCAAATACAGTGACTAGAACCTTTCTTTCTCCCAGAGTTCACTCCTTGCCACTGCAGTTGCTCCATGAAATTAAAGAGAAAGTGGATGAGGAGCTGCAGTTCCATTTTGGCAGTGACTGTTATCACTCATAGAGTTCCAAAATAAAGCAAACATAGATATCACCCAGTGCTTGGAGGATATACATCTCTATCTACACGTGGATGTACAGGAGCTGGGGGTGGGGGTTGTTTGTTTTAGGTTTTGTACTTGTGAACAACATCCAGCTCATTTCAAAAGCTCTAGCAGGGAACACTACCCCCACTATATTATCAAGGTTGCAGGAAATGACAGCTGATGAACAGCCAGTCAATGTTTTACAAGTGGTGATAAGCCATCAACCCAAATGTTTTATTAGTAACTCTTCTCAAATGATTTTGTTCTCTTAGAGGAAAAAATCCTGCACCATACTGTACTGTAGAAAAAGGATAAAAGTTAATTTCAAAACAAACTGTCAAGAGTTATGGTGCTAAAAGCATCATTTTCACAATAAAATTAAGCTTTTCCTCATATGAATTATGTTGCCACAGAAACCAGCAGCCATAGGATCTGAGACCATTTTCTGTAGAATAGGATTCATGTGACCTTGAGTCTAATCAGTAGTGATGGTATTAATTTAAAAGCTGGAAAGTAAAAAAAAAGTATTCTGTCATTTTCTGAGAGTTAATAGTTTCACAGCTGGGAGAAAGGGCTGCTCCTTCTCAGTAGTGTAATTTTGCAATTTGAACTCCACTGCCATGAACACTCTTGGACATAGTGGCATCTTATTAACTTCACTGGAGTTGCTCATAATTGCAAGCACAGCTGACACATCCAGCAGCAAGATATTGGACAGCAAAGCTTTTAGCTTAAGAGACTTCAAAACAGATTTTATCTTTTTATTTGTCACAAAAAAAAACCCCTCCAAATATAGCTGAGACACTTCAGAAATGATTGCTAGTATGCCTTGGAGAGGAAGATAGGGAGATCACTCGAGGGAGTTCTCCCTCAGTAGCTCCATATTCTTTCCCACACCCTGTAATTTCCACCCTGGGGAGGCTGACACAGATTGGTTCTACCTATGAAATTTCCATAAGTACCAAACTAAGTGCTATTAAACCCATGGAAGAGAAATTTGACGTTAAATTGGACTCTCATGCTCTACAAATGGGAAAAAATTAGGGGATAAAATGGAAATGCTTGAAGGTACACACTCAGTTATAAATGCTCAATATATTAAAAAAAAAAGCTAATGTAAGAAATCTTTCTGCTCTGTTAAAAATAATGGTATTTTATGCCATAAATTAGAGGCTCTAGAAAAGCAGGTGTTTTAGCATCAGTGGTGTTTTCAAAGGAAACAGTGACATTGAAGGAGTTTCYGAGTATTTCACTTCCACAGCATGGCAAAAAGTGCATCTGACCCAGTGAGGCTGCCAATAGCCACTCAGAAATGTGAGCTGCCTGCAAGARTTTCTTTCTTCCAGCTAAGTATATTCCAATTTCACTGCTATATCCTAAGGAGACTTAAACTCTTAAGAATGTTAGCATTGACTCAATGGGAACAGAACTTCTAATTTAGAATGGGTTCAAAACACAGCATATGCATATTTTTATTGAAAGAAATATCATTTTTAAGTTTTGTTAAATATGCTCCTTCATGGAAAAACATMAATTTGTTTTCATATGTATTTTGTAATATAAAAGCACTTCTTTTCACACAAAAGGTAAATAGGACAGTTTCTTAATATAATGTATATTGACAAATATAATTTCTCATCTTATAAAAAGCAGTAGTAACCTAGAAACATCTTTACAGTACCCAAGTGGGGTAGGACAGAAAGAGTTTTAATGTTTATTGAACGAATGCAAGTCCTTAGTGATGAAATGGCTCTTCCTACTGTCCTAATCTAATTTTATTCCAAGAGAAATTTTCCTCTTTCCAATAATGTACTCTGTCAAAAAGCTGCACAGCTATCCACACACCTTTCTTAAGTGCAAATAAACATAAAAATTCTTTACTATGATTCCAAGGATAGATCACAGTGGTGAACACACTGTTTGGAAATCAGACATTTCCATTCTAAGCCCTCCCCCGAGATCTGTGTCAATCAGATTTTGCTGTCATTCCAGCACAATTTCAAAACATGGGCTTCATGACATCCTGGAAGTGAATAATACAAAGCTTGCAGGAAACAGCTCCTCTTTGAGGGAACCAGAACCATTTCACTGATATCTGGTGGTTGCAACTTGTCAAAAATAGGCAACCTAAACCTATCTTGCACTTACAAGAGATCAGGGACAACTTCTTTTATATCACCAGTGTCTATGATTGAGCTTTTTTCTCCCCTCCATGATCATGCMCTTGGCAGAAATTTTAAGGATACTTGCAGATTATTAAAACTATATATAATAGAGATTTTAAAAAAGTAAAAACTCCCCATGTTGTGTTTTGGTTATAGAATCAGTGGTTTGGTTTGTCATCTTTTTTTTCCCATAAGGGGCTCTCTATGTGTACCACGTAGTGCAGAATGCAGATACTCTCCAGGTCCCTGAGGTAAGAAAACATCATATAAAATTTAACACTCTCCTCTGACACTTCAGCAATAACTAATGGCATGAGCTGAAACTGGGTAAGAGGGRAAAATAGAAAAACAAAGGAACTAAAAGAAASACAACCAGGGCTTCTGGCTCAACACATTTTAGTGTAACAAAGCTGAGACRTTTTGAGGCTACACTGAGTTAGAGATGTCAGACAATACTTCAAACTTATTTAACATCCTTGTTCCTGCAGTGCTCATTTTCTTTCCCAATCTTTATCAATTATCATTTGTGTTGTGCGGAAAACGAGAACTCTAGAGTTTYATAATTTTTTTATTCTTGCTCATTTGTTGTGGATGCCCAGTGAAATGTGTTCCTGCTTTTAAGCCCTGGTGTGCACAAAATGCAGTAGCAAGAAAGTATTTATCCTAATTAGTGTCATTGTAAAATAGCCAGACAAAAAACTGTACACACAGGAAGAAAGGGCAAAGGTGATGCTTAAAAAAACCCAAAACTGATTTTAGAACCAGAGCAGAGGCAAGAACACACAACAGAAGCACCYGAGTTAACATGGAGCTCAAAAAGTAAATATGGAAATACAGATTGGAGGTCAGGAAATGCTACCTCTACACCAGTATGTCAATGAGGATTTTGGTGGGCTGTGGCATTCAGCTCCAGTGTCTATGTTTAAAAAGATAAATTCCTAGACCTTACCAAAAGTGCTACAGTAATTATTTTACATTGTAAAACAATCTATGTTTTGAGAAAAACAAAACTAATTCTAGTTCTGAACAAAGTTCTAGTTCCAAACAAAGAAATGATGGTACAGGGCCAGTTACTCAAGGCTGTGTAAGATTCATCATCAGTTCAGCTTTTTCAATCCTGATAAGATTTTTTAGAATTAGCAGAAGTTCAGAAATTCAAAGACATTATTGGCCACAAGCACCATTTACTGGAACTCAAGCTGTCTGTATTTCTGTAGAAGGCACAGCAGACAAGTTTAATAATCTCTTCTGACTACAACAGTCTACAGGTCTACCTAGAATTAGATGTTAAAAATGTTGTTACAGCTTTTCAAAGTATTATTGAATTTCACCAATATTATTTGTCCTTAAAAAACCTAAATAACACTCTCATTTTGTAAAAGCAGTGAAGCTGAACTGTTAGCTCTGAAGAACCTATTTGGAAGAGCTAAAGTTCTCTCCAAATCTAACCACTCCACTCCTTTGAATGTCTTCATGTCTTGATAATCTTCTAAACCACTAGATCACAACCACCCTGCCATACCCYCACACTTATTTTCTGTTGAATTATTTCTAGGAGGACATGTAGAACCAATTGGCAATTTCTAAGTCATACAACTGGTATTTCTGATAATACAGTATTTTCTTCTTTCTAGATTGCAAAAATTCTTTTTGCTATTACCTAACAAGAACTAGTTCTTGTTTAACAAGTAAACAAACTGCCTGCAGAGCCTGAACCTTCTTTACTTTCTTTAGGTTTTTGGTGGGGCTTTTTTGAGTTTTTGTTTGGGGTTTTTTTGTTTGTTTTGTTTGTGCACAAATCTCATTTATGGAAATAATTTGAGAGCCACATGAGGCCAGGAATATTGTAAAGGACTATAATATCCAAGAAATTATGACAGCTAAGAGCAATTTGGACTCAGTTCTAGATCCCTGTAAAGTATCAAGGGTGATCTGATATTTAAGTGTGGGTATTGAATTACCAGTGTGATTGGAAGGGGTTCTTAAAGCTTTTTGYTCACTGTTTTGCCAGTTTGGATTTGGTTGTTTGAAATTAGTGTTACAGAGTACTAAAATGAAAAATCTCACAGGAACTATCTGTAAATTCTGTTATATTTTCCTTTCCCTTTCTTCTCAGTTCAGTATATTGCAAATTTTGAAGAGAGAAAGCCTAGGTCAGAAGATATTGTTTCCTCACTTGTGGAATTACACCATAAAAAGAGTATTTTCATCTCCTATTCAGGTCTTGGGAAGATGTTAAATGATTTATCTCCATAAGATGCCACATAAATTTAACCTATATCCCTGCTTCTAYAATTCTGAAATATTTTCTTTAAATATAGACAGATATTCTGGATTATTCTACAGGGGGAATAGTAAGACAGTTAACATCTTAATCTATACCTGGAAATTATTTTTATACAAGACTTATTCCCCCTGTTCCCTCCTCCATGGTGCAGTGTGTGCATGCAGGGTCTCAGAAACAACCTCTCAGGACCTACCACTCAGACCATTTTTTTTTCTGAATAAGGCACTTGTCCTGTCATAAACAAAAGATAAAACAAAATGAAAGCAATAAATTTTTTGGCAAGCAGAGAAATAGAAGCAGAGAGAGGTATTTGAATTATTTGGTCTTTTGCAACAAGCAAACTGCCTAAAAAATTGGACTCATACTTATGGGATAAAATGTTTTGACACTCAAAAAGACAAACAATGACTGTAGAATTTCTTTAAATACTGAACATYTTTAATGGAAGTTGAGAAAAGGCTAACCTTGAAATTATTTTCTGCCTTTTTTCAGGGCAAATTCTTRATGCTTACAAGAGTAGCCCATCTGTCCATCAAGATCAATTGGAATTACAGCCTAGGTRATGTCTCACAGGCAAAGGACAGCAGGAAAGGGAAAGGAAGCAGTAGCTCTGTCCTGGTTTTTGAGAAATATTTTTCAGAAGTTTAAATCTGACCACTGAATCTTCTACTTCAAGTCATCAACATTTACTAACGAAAAAAGATAAAGCACAGGATCCAACTCAGCTCTTGCAAATGAAGAAAGAAAGAAATMTTTTTTACTTCAGAGCAGCAGACTATTTGAACCAACAAAAACACATTGAAACGAAAAACTGATTATACCAAACCAACTCTGACTACAAAAAAAACTGTCTAAATCACCAGAAATCTCACCTTTGGATAACTACATTAAATTGTAGGTAGCATATTCAGGTGGAGTTTTCAGAGGTAACMGAATTTCAGTGGAATGCAGGACTTTATAATCTTTCTCATTTYTTTAAAGATATTTTCCTTAAGCTGAGGGTCAAGATTATTCTGACAAGATCACAAAGTCATATTTCTAGCAGAAGAATAACCTGTAAATGCAGTTGATCACCTGGCAATCACATTAATCTATACCAATAATACGTAGTAATAACAACATGTTAGAATAAATGTTATCAGGGAATTTTTGGAGATGATTTTCTCAGTATGTGTTACAAGTATAAATTTAATGTCTGTCATGTGCATCCTGTTTTCCAAGGAGGCTCACCTGAATGTTATCAAGATAGCATTTAGCAGCAAAGCCATTATAASTGTCTATGTCTAATCTAATCCATCTAGATGTTAGAGAAAACATTTCTAYTGAAGACTCAAGCTGGGGATTAATATGACATGGTTTAGCTCACAACAGGTAAAAACATCACAGGTCAAATACAATTTACAAAGAAAATCATGATGGTCAAGCTAGCAAGGAGTAATTTGTTCTAGAGGCACAACTGAACTGCATGTGCCCCTTTCCTAAGGTTAGAGTCAAGCCTAAAGTCATCTACTCAGGSAATGTGCCTGGAGGCTTCTAGAAATCCTGCTATGGGCTTCTCTTCAGTCTTCAGTGTATAAGCACATTCCAAAATTTGATTGTAAGAAGCTGTCTGAAGCTGAGTATTCTCAAGTGAACCAACCCTGGTAACTTCCTTGAACAACAYGACTAATTATCACTAGTTATAAATTAGTATGGAACAAATAATTAGCTAGTTATATACTCTAATCCTAAAAAAAAAAAAAACAATATTTCTGCTTTTTCACTTGCAAACACAAACCTGTAAGAACCCTRTAGACACTGTTTTTTGTAATCCTTATATCGCCTTGAGGCAGTATTTTCAAAGCAAAAACATGACACTTCCTGTATGTGTCATTTTTACAGTTTTAGATAGTCAGCCCCCAAACCCTCTGTAGGCATCATTTCACACCTTTGCCATTATGCTACTTGCATACTTCATAAATTAGGTAACTTTATTAAAAGAATCTTGGTTTGCTGCTTTGAGGCAGGMAAATTGGACTCTAATTTTGAAAACTAAAGGAAACTAAAGCACAGAGACTCTCAGAGTTATGGGAAAAAATGTCAGGCCAAACCAGAAAGGCTCACACTGAAAAACAAAATTCTGGTTCAGAAGACAATGCATCAGGACAATGATTATTCAACAGAACAAAATTTAAGAAAGGACTGTACAGTTCCTCCTCATTCAGAGCAYCCACACAACTTTGAGACACCTGATCTGAAAATGCTTTTCCTGCTACACCTGTCAGAGAATCAAGCTCACAGCAGGAGCTTAGGTCCTACTCTTGCCAGCCAGCTTTCCTTGCTTACCCTGCCCAAAACCTCATCARTCTTCTCTTGGTTGCCTTGCCAATGCTGGGTGGCTTTGAGGTGTTTCTTTTCATTAAAGTAACTGTCTGCYAATGAAGGAATTAATGCCAACTGAATGGAAAGAGATCTGGCTTGTCTGGTCTTAAGAGGCAGAAAAGTGTTACTCTAAACTGAGTGTAAGAGGAATTTGAGGTTCAGAAGAAATGGAGACACAAGGTGGCAAGAAAAACATCTAATAAAACTTATAACTGGAATCTGCAAAAATGCAAAAAGACATGCCTGGGTTTGCATTCCTYRGCATCCATGGCATTCCTTACKGAAGTCTATTCTTGACAAGACATAYGCATGTACAACCGTTTTTAATGAGAATGCTTAGAATCAGATTTTAAAATCTTAGAACTCAAAAATATAGGGCTGATAGATAAATTAGTGTTCTACCTGATCTCTCCATCTGCTGCATTACAGCATCAGATGGTTGAGGAAAAAGGAAGATCACGGGCACTATACACCACCTTTGAATATTCTGGGGATATAAGAGCATTTGAGTCACTTYAGGTCACCAGATTGTTGGATAGCTTCACGTTTCAGCTTCCCACTCAGTGAATTCAATGGAAGACATTGACTTGGAAGGGATCACAGATTCACAGAATTCTGCAGAAATATCTATTGTCRAAAAAAATTTAAAAGAAACACTAAAATTGTCTTCAATGCCATCTGCTCCCTCATTCCCCAAACCCAAACCATGACCAACTGTACTTAACCGTTTTTGRCAAATCTAAAAAAAAATTCCTCCAGTAATGAAAACTCCATAATCTTTGTTGGAAATTCCTTCTACTACTCAATTTTTAGTTATTATTAGAAGGTTTTTATAACATATTCTAACTTWTCCTGTTGAAATCCAAGGTCTCTATAATCTGTTCATTAACTACAATGAACAAACAGTTGCTTCYAATTACTTAATAGGGTAATTAAATATATATCTGTATCCTTACASTTTTTTTATGGTAATTATTTTCATTCTATACTTGGTTTTCAAAACCTTTATTAGTTTTGAGTTTCAATTTCAAAATGGCTAATAATTTTAGAAACAGATTTTTTTCTTTAAACTAAAAAATTGATAGCTCTCCACCATCAAATTTCACCCTAAAAGAAAGATACTTATAATTTTTTTAAGTTATTATCAGAGACTTATTGGGCCTCCATGAGAAAAAGTTSAGAGAGATCTGAGAAAGAAGAGAAAAAACTTTTTTTGCACAATTCACTTCATTGTGATTGGTGCAATTATAGAAAAGAGTATGCAAAGAACAACAGTGATGGTTCTGTGGTATTAAGAATCCCTTGCAGTAAGAGGGCCAAACAGTTCAACCTGTTTATTTTATCAGAAAAGAATGAATGGCGTCCAGAACAAGATCCAGAAGCACATTTGCAGGAAGAAAACCCACAGTTAAGGCATCTGTAGTGCAGAGGAAGAGCAGAGAATGAAAGAAACTTAAATAAGCCCAGAGAGATCATTAGCCACTGCAAGAGTTCATCACTAGCAATGGTGGATCCTCATCCACCAAAACCTAGAAGTCTGTTGGAATTCTATGATTTCAGCAAAAAACTGATGTACAGAATTCTGGCAAAGTAAAATGGGAAAAATGACTTGATCGTCACAGAGTCTWCCAGCTTAGAAATTCATTCGACCCAAACTGCAAAAAAGTTAAACTGAAAAAAAAGAACAAAAAACAACCCCAGATAAATGGTTTACAAAGAACCTAAGTCAAGCCTCTCACACTTCTGGTTTGTCTTGAGGGAGAGCAAGGGATGAGCCAAGCTGTAGCTCAAATTATTTGTCAATTGCTATTCATGCTTTAAAAAAATGTGCAAATAATAAGAGTAATCAAACAAAAACATGTTTTGTCCATGATCAAGGACTTGTAATGCTGCTTTCTGAAGGAAGGACCTCTGATGTAAGGTTTTCATCYCTTGTTTGCTGTTCACAGAGCCACTGAGAAGTGAAACATGCAAACATCATAACCTCAGCCTGCAACATAAAGCCTTCTGGCAAAAGATCAAAGAAGATGGAACATAAAAGTTACAGATAAGGCTTAAAACTATAAAGCTTGAACCAAAGGCATGAGAATTCACAAGTCTGTTTGTAGAAGAGCTATCTCCAATAACAAGCATTGCCTCCATGGAAACAAGGCCTTGAGTCTGAGCTGGATCCAAGGAGTGACAAAGGACAGCAGACAGTGAAGGTGCTGCAATTGTCTTTAGAATCTGAAACATCACAATCCTCATAAATACCATTTCTTTYAAAGGAAAAACCCAAAACATTGCAATGTGCTTCCCATTCTAATCACTAAACAGCCTTGTAGGAAAACCAGGCAATTTGTCAAGAACAAAAGGAAGGAAAGAGAACCAGACACTGGCCAGCAATCACAAAGAAAGGCTGCRGATCACCTCATAAACAAAACCTGAGCTCACAGAGCTCTGCCCCTGCCCAAACATCTGCCTCTAACAGCTGTCCCCCTCTAACTCACCCAAGAGGCCTCTTCCTGCTCAGCAGGAGCAGTGGAGCTGCTCTGAAGGATTCACAGGATGATGTCTGGGCAAAGGACTCTGCTGYCTAAGCTCTAGTTATTATACACAATATTTGCTAATATGCATGATCATATCTTGAAATATTTTACTTTTTTTTGAAGAGGATGTTTTAACTGGTTCCCAGTCTAAAATAGGTTATAAATTCTTTCTGTTTCTTTATTCTTGTCCACCCTATTCCTGGTGTGAGTAATTTTTTAAACCACTGAGATGATAATTTTATTTATAATTGTGATAAAACCAGTACCCATTTAATGTTAATGAATCAGGAAATTCTACAACCACTATGCTAATAGGAAGAAGGAACTAGAAAAAATCTTGACTAAAATCTTTTCTCACACTTTTAGTACACGCACTGCAATCATTAATTTATACTACCCTGATCCTGCAATTTTCCCTTACCCATAAGGCAGTGTGTGAATTAATCACCCCTAAAACAA
Source organism: Cardinalis cardinalis (assembly GCA_014549065.1). Lineage (NCBI taxonomy): Eukaryota > Metazoa > Chordata > Aves > Passeriformes > Cardinalidae > Cardinalis > Cardinalis cardinalis. The sequence continues at coordinate 3,523,211 of JACDOX010000062.1, forward strand.
ATACCTTTTACTTCAAATTATGGAAATAAATCTTTAAAATTTCATGCCAATGTGAATTTAAATTAGAGAGTATTTATAGATGAAGTCYTAATGATTTTCTTTATTCACTCATTCAATTTGTTTTTAAGCAAAAATTCCCAGCTTGCTGGCTTCTCTTTTCCCCAGGCACTGCCACTGCAAGCATACAGCCCTGTGCCTGTGACACTGCTGCTGCCTCCAGGAGGAAAATGCAATACCCCAGATATCATATTATGAYTTTTCTGCATTATTAATCAACAGAACTAGCAGTGAAAGAACAATTAACTTTTTTTTTTAGCACAAAGGAAAAGAAAACTAAATTAGGAAGTCAGACAACAAGAGATAAGCAGATTACAACTCTCATGGAAGAAATAAAGCCCAGTCTTCTGTGACCAAGCTTCAGATGGAGGAATTTAATGGTGGAGGGGTTTAGGCAGAGGGAAGCAAGTCCTGCCCTTTGACTGATGTTAGATATAAATGCTTCTTTCAGCCTCTCTCATCCCCTTCAGAGCACTGCCTCTCCCCTTCGAGCCCTGTGCTGGCCTGACTGAAGGAGGAAGTGGAGAAGAGAAGCAGTAATTCCTGGGATCCAGCAATAMCTTTGAACTGTGAGTTTCAAGGTGTAATACGCTTATCCATGGCATTGAAGCTGCCTCACAAGGAAGGCTTTGTGAGATGARTTTCATGGAAAGCTAATTTCTTCCTTTTGCAAATCAGGCTTGGTCASCAAGCCTGGTGTCCTGTCATCAAGGCAGTGGTGCAGTTCAGAGTGCATGGATCTGTCTCTCACAAACAAACCCAGAACTGCCACTTTGGTCCCTCTCTCCACAAACCTCAACAGCCCCATCCATCATGTATCAGACGCCTTTACTCTTTGATAAAGATCTTACAAAAACTACAGATCCAAATATAACAGCAACAGCTCCCTTTATGCTAACAAAGACTCATTTTTTTCCATGGATTCAGCAAAAAAACAAGTTTTACATTAGGAGTTTATTCATATTTCAGGTTTTTTTGAAGCATGCTCTGAATCTGTAAAAAGTGTTTGAATTGCATATRGAAAGAAAAAGTGCTACAACCATGCATTTTCTATTGCAAATTTCTCATACTCAATGAAGCAGCAAAACTCCTTTTCTAGCAGCCTGCAGACTTAGATGAGATATATTTGGTAACAGGTGCCAACATAGCTCCCACTCTAAACTCTAATCAATTTAATTGACTAAGTCCTTATTGGCTAGGCAGGCTATTTGAGTGTGGTAGAAGGGCAACAAAGAGCTTTAATTGCTTTAACCACAGACAGGGGACAGAGACTGGAATGGTGGTTCTAGAGAGCAATGTGCTCACCAGCCAGGATCACATGGAAAGGAAAAAAGCTTTGTAAATGTTKGTGTCTCACGCTGTGCAACCACCTCCTGCTGGAGCTGCTGGGTTCAAAACCCCTCAAAGGCACCACAGCACCTGCATCTGTCAGAGCAAGGACAGCRCTTTGATGAAAAAGTGGTCTGGCAACATGCAGCTGAAAGGGAAGGATCTAGAGCAGCCTTGGGAGGTAGAGGCTTTAATAAAAACTACTGGTCATGGGTTTGCTTTCCAAAGCTCAGGAAAAATGAATGTCTGAGACAGCCAGTTTAGCTGTATTATCTTGGCATCAGTCTGGTTTGGGTTTGCCARCAATAAGTGAATAGTCCATTTTGCATGTACTGCCAGCAACCAAAAAAAATCAACTGAGTAGCTACATCCTCTATTARGTATGGTGCTGCCACTGCATTAGCTCTCAGCAATCTGTTAGCTCTGTTAATAGGAGCTGGGATCATTTCAGAGTAATGCTGTTTTGGCTACTCACAAAACTTCCAGAAAAAAAAAAGAAAAGTATTTAAAATGTGACATTAATCATTCAACAAAATCACTGCTGATAGCTGACCTGAACAAGATAGATTTTTTTTCATTTTTAAACCACCTTTCTCAGATCCCATCTTTAATTTTATACCCAGTTTAGAAAAATAAAACCCTACTGAAATTAACCACTTAGGTTATGCTGGTCAAAAAGTTGAAAATATTGATGACATTTCTATGCAGATTTCACTGGCCTTTATCAAGCAGACTGTTGATAAATTGTTGACCAATTTAAAAGCAGAAAGTATACCACTACTCCCCAGAAACTGCACGTGCTTTTTCCTGCGTGACACTCCTGATTCCTCTGGCAATACTAAACAAGATACTGGCATAAGAAATAATGTGAAAGCAGAAGAGGAGGATGGCTCTGAATTCCTTCTCCTACCCTGTGTCCCTCTTTTATGTTTTGAGAGATATGGATATGCTGATCCCCCTGTGTCTATGCAGATTGTCATTGTTGTTTCCTTTAATATTAAAAGCACAGACACAATTCAGCTGATGCATGTTCCCAGATTTATAAATAGAASTGAGAGTGTTTTGATCAAATTACTGTTCTTGAAGCTTCCCTCTCAAGGCCAGAAGCTTAGTTGTCCAGATTTAAAATCCTCGTTTCAATATGAAAGAGTGCTATGGCAAGCTAGGTGATATTCTTTTACAGAAATTTGAAGTGTAGTTTATAAACTAAAATTACRTCTATAGAGTTATTTAAATTGGACTTTTTGTTCCAGAGAAAAATTATGCTGCAGAACAAATCTCCTGAGGACCACACACTTCCCRAAGTACCAGCATCCTCCAAATCCCTCCTCTGCTAAACTGAACAGACTTCGGCTTAGTTTTCATTTAATTTCTTCTCAATTCCTGTCATTCAGACACCTGAAGTTACACAAAAGAGAGCCTCTGGAGCTCAGGTAACTCTCCAACCAATTCCCATTGTGATGGAATGGATTGCTTCCCTATTAATTCYTCATATTATTTCAATTTTGGGGCTTTTATTACTGCTATTCTCAATTAATTTTCAGTTTAGAAACAAAGACTGATTAGTAGGTACAGATGTAATTTTTTATTCTGTTTTAAGAAAACGTTCAGATATTTATGTTTGAAGCTGTTGCCCCAGTATAGTTTTTAGTGTTTTACTTGCTTCTGAATTCAGTTCTGTGTCAAATGAGAGGAGTCAATTTATTTCTCTTTGTCATTATTAACTCAAGTAAGCTGAGACTGCACTGACAGAAATGTAAACAAAATTTGGCACAACATTTCAATACAGAAGCTCATTTAAGAATCAACCCTGAAATTTTGCAGCTAATATATTCATAACCTGGATGAACTCTATTCAATTCTACTCTTACTTGAGAACAAAAAGAATATTAAACCAGCAATTTCAATATTAGTCACTTCCATTTTTACATTAAAATTATTATTCTTTTTATTTYATTTCTTCTTTTAATATGATGGTGATAAAAACTGAGAATCATCTGTGAAATCCTTATGGTGAGTATTATTTTGTTCAGTACAAATTGAAGTGGCTGTAGCACTTCATAAMAGCATAAGAAAAATGTGGATGACTCCCCTCTGCTTTTCCTTACAGACTTATTGTATTCTCTGGCTTAATTATGATGTTCTATTTTAGCACTCRGATCCAACATATGAAAAGATTTGGGTGGATGGTTGGTTGCTCTTAATCAATGGATCAAAAGCAGCCCTGAGGAGAAGCACATGGGGGTTCTGGGGAGGAGAAGCTCAACATGACTCAGCCATGAGCACTCCCAGCCCAGAGAGCCAAACGTGCCCTGGGCTGCACCCAGAGCCCCGAGGGCAGCAGGGCAGGGAGGGGGCTCTGCCCCTCTGCTCAGAGCCCACTGCAGGGCTGTGCCCAGCTCWCTGGGGCCCCAACACAAAAGGACATCTGGAGCTGCTGGAGCAAGTCCAGARGAGGCCATAAAGATGATGCAAGGGCTGGAGCAATTCTACAAACACAGGCTGTGAGAGTAGGGGCTGTTCAGCCTGGAGGAGGGAAGGCTCTCTTGAGACCTTCCAGGACCTTCCAGTACYTGAAGGATCAATAATAATGAGACAAATCAAGTGAGTCACGACATGTCCAATTCCATCTGCAGCTTACTGGACAGAAATCTAAGCTATTTTGYTAACTCACATGTGGGACATCTGGCTTAACAAAGCCCAGGCATGAAAAACACTCAGCAGCAGTCTATTCCTAAAGAGTACCAATATCTTCATTGAGCTCTTTTGAAKAGTCAAATTCCATCCCTATTGCATCAGGCAGCTCAAATATCATTCAAATCTTACCTCTAACTCTCCCATTCTCAGGTGAAAAGCTCCATCAAGATTTAAAAAAATCCTTTGGAAGTACTTCCATGATTGCATGGCACACCAGAGTCTTTGAATRCTATCCCACATTTTCTAGCAGGAATTGTGAATGTCAAGTGGTGCAGGTGGAGCTAATAAAAGGTTGCAATACTGTCAGAAGTGCCATTATTTYTGTTGATTCGTCTGTTGTAGAGCTMCTCTAAGCCAGGTTTGTGAAAGGATGAGGGGAAATCAATCAGCTTCCTGCTGCTCTGGAGCCAACAGTTTTGATGCCCTATTTTCTYTGCTAGTGTTAGTGTAAGATCCTCTGAGATATACACAGGCACTGTTTGGAATCATGAATCAGTGTAGGAAAGCAAAGGTTTTCATCACCATTTATTTGTTTAAATACAATGCTGTCAAGTCAAAATTTAAGCTTCAACTCAACTTATTTCCCAAAGAATTCATGAGAGGCACCACAACATATCCTGTGCTAGGTGTAGTATATKCTCTGCCAGCCACAGACTCCAGCATCACAACTCCCATTGCTCCACATCTAAATTACACTCCCTGCAAAGTAGTCATGAGAGAGTGATAAAGAAGAAAACATGAGCTGTCACCTCAATTCACAGTAAACTGCAAGTTCCCCCCATCTCTTGAAAAAAAATAAATAGAATAAAATCTCCTCTGATGTCAAAGCTGGGTAACCATGGCTGGGGCAGGTGGGGCTGCCAAGCTTCAGAGCAGCAGGCACCAAGCCCACATCTCCACTGCCCTGGGGAAGCCCTCTAGGGAACAGGGGCTCTATCCAAGGGCATTCCTTTACATTTTCATACCTTGGCCTGATAAATTGTAGTTTATCAATTTTTTTAGTATTTGCTGGACTCAGTTCTCACTGACAGAATTCTCTGTAAGCCTGCAAGGTCACATGGACTTACATGCCTGGGGAATCAGGGGCTGCCAGCTGCACCTATCAGCTGGCAAAAGTTTGAAAAGTATTCATTTCTTATTGTTTGCATTCTCACCTGATTAGAAAAAGAAACCACATTACTTCAAGATTAATACCACTGCCAAATGCAAGAACAGARCCCAGTTTAGGACTGAATTCCAAGTCTCTGAGAAGCGAGTTCATTATAAAAGTGCAGCATGAGTGGTTTCATCACTCCTTTTTGCAGTGCAGCAAACAGCTGAAGGTATCAGCCATTCTGGTTGTTTCATGCTGATTCAAGCTGCTCTTCCCAACCTACCCAGGAAGGCATCAAAARCCCCCAGTCATTAACTGAACAATTACTCTTTATAGTGTTTTCATTTTTATTGCCTAAATGTTCAACATAACCACCCAACATGTTCTGAAAGAATCACTAAAATTAAGAACACTTTCTCACCTGGTCTTAGATACTCTTTTGGCTTTCACTAAAAATGCAGTTAAAATTACTTTAATATCTTTTTCAAAGCAATACACTTTCCCTGGGAAATCACAGACAATAACTAAATCAGCATCAACACCTCAGATGAATCAGGGCAAGGCTAAATAACTAAATAAAACATTAAACCAGACAGTAAAATTCTGAGCAGAGGTCATCTGGAATATCAATTTCTGTCCTTATATCCTTATACCTGATACTCAAGTAATTTCATTAATCATTATAATCAAAACTTTTCAGGAAAGTAAAAACATTAACACCCAAATACCAGCACTGAACTACTGTTTTCGGTGCTTCCAGTAACTGCGATCAAAACTGAAAATGGACAAGCAATAAGGAGAGACAGAGGGGGAAAAAAAAAAAAGGAAAAAAAATGATCTGGTCTGTGATTTTAGGTAACACAACTGTGAAAATGCTAAATAGAGAAATATTTTCTGCTATACTATGAAATTCCATCAGCACTCATTTATTTTCACTCAAAGTGCTTGAACATCAGTGCATGTTTAAACACAAATATGTATCATCTAAGCAGTTAAAATATAATCCAGGCTTGAATAAGTTACTTGTTTCAAAACTATAACCATTACATTTTCTTATTGGTGTGAAGGTTTCTTGGTACCGCCAGCTATTTACCCAGATAAAATTTTGGAAAGTAACTTGATAACAATAAAAACACTTATGCTGAAGAGCTACATACTGCARTGTATGCATACTTATTTAGTAGAAACAGATTTTTCCTTAATGCAAGTTTTAACTGCACATTAAAAGCATTGGAACCACCCAWCATATTTTGCTGTTATTGTTGGTACTTACTGTATAAATAGAACATTAAATTCAAGATAGAAACTAAGACCTCAGCTTTTTCATTAAGTTTCACAGGCAGTAAGAAAAAGGCCTTCCAACTAAGAGTCCAAATTGCACAATGGCGCAAGGCTAAACAAGATTAACACAGTTTAAAAGCTGTGCCCCAAGTTCCATACCTGTGGTGCGTCTCTGCCTGATGGAAACATTTTTTTGTTTGAGGCAATTACACCTTCAARAAAGCAGGGACATGCCAGAGCCAGGTGGAGGGCCCAGTGCCCAGCTGCCACTGGCACTACCCATGTCACTCCTTTCTGTGGCATTCACAGGACAGCAAACAGAATCCTGTCAAGGCACGACTAAAAAGGCACACAAGACTTCACATACCTACATGAGCTACCAAGTTGCCTCTCCAAAAGCATCAAAAATACAATTTCAGAGTACAACCTAGAGCTAAAAGGAGTGGGATGCCAATGACAGCATTAAACACAAGGACCCCAGCTCAGCATTTATCACGGTGTTTCATTCACATACAAAATTAACAGGCAGCTTTGGAAAGGGATACTTCAGGGACAGACAAGGTCCTTCCCGCAGGGAAATCACTCCTCCTTTTAAGGCTCAGCTTCACTTTCTGCAGACTCTAAGAGCTGTGGCTGCTGCTGGGGAGTCCCATGAAGGAGCCACGGGCCTCTCTGCACTGGCACCACTCCCAAGTACGCCATCCTTAGCCAATGTCAGCAAAGCAGCAGCCCTAGAGATGGTTCTGTCCTCTGCACAGAGGGAGYTGCCATTCCATCCCATCCCACAGGAGCCCCAAGAGGGCCCCTTGGTCCCAGAGATTTGTCACCCTCACTGAGCCGGAATGTACCAGCCAACAGCTGCAGATTACAGCTCCACTATCCCAGCCACCCCTGGAGATGCAAAGTCCTTCACTTAGTCTTCACCAGGATCACCCAAAGTCTTTTTATCCTGCTGATTGATTCTAGCGCTTCTCTTGAAGACCTCTCAGTATTGGCCAAAAGACTCCAGCTGTGTATTTTCATCTTTATCATTGTAGCTGACAGAAGTATTTTGTCTTTTAAATCTAAAATATCTCTAAATCTTGAGAGAAGTGATTTAGAGTCATCTGTGCAGGAACAAAACTAATGATAAAAACCACCTGAATAGAAACAGAAATGAATTGCTATAGTAATAGGTGATCTATAACCACAACACATCAATAAGATTAGATAAACAGACTGTTATCTTAATGAATTTGTCTATACAAGCAATTCCAGAGTCTTCCTTTATCATATCTTTCTTGTAAGCCACACATATCAGTTTACACACATGAAGCAGCTATTGATCTCTCTGGGAAAATGTGCTTAGATAGGACTTTCAGAAATAAAAAAAAACAACAACCAAAAAAAGAGGAGGAATATAGCAGAGCTGCCAGATTAAGGAACTGCTGCATTTCATTTCCTGTACACACACACTGGGTATGTTTCAGTATTGGTTGTTGCTATCCAAAGTGTAAACACTGTCACCAGAGAGAAGAAAGCTGGATTAGCTTTGAGGCACAGAAAGATAAATATTTGTCCTAAAATTTGCATAATCTCACTTTCGTAAAATTTAACTAGACCTTTAGTAAAAAAAAATTAATAAACAACAAACAAATAACGACTGAGAAAGGTACTGACTAGCCCTGTCACCAGCCTTTGTCCCTTCCATGGTTAGAGGAGTTAGCTGTACTAAATTCTGGGATACCATCACTGCATTTGGATTATGAGGGCTTAATTCACAGTTTGTGAAGGTGTGAAAACAATCTTCCTCTTCACAGCTCCACATGCAGACATGCTCTACCCTAAGTCTTCCTTGCTWGTGAGAAGAGAAAGAGGAACAAAACATAGCTAAAATTCTTGCCATGTACCTTGAAGGAGCAGCAAGGCTGATTTAACTTGCTCCTCAGCTTCCAAAACTTCTGGAACATGCTGGTGTCTTAAAACTCTTCACTGTCAGCACGCCATTACCTTTGCTAACACTTGATTTAAATTATTATTTCACACTGCACACATTAAGCCCCAAACTACMCTAGGCTGAAGAGCAGAAAAAGTGCATCCAGTTTTTATCCAGTGCATTACCACCAGTCTGAGTTCTACACCTCAGATCTCTGCCTCTGCAGAAAGCCACCCACACCCTTCCAACAGCTGAGCCTCTAATCCTGATGGGAAGGTGGATCTCACCATTATGATTATTATGCATTTAAAAGCCACACTGTGCAGTATTCAGGGCTTGAAAAATTTAATGTGAAACTCTAWGTCAATGAATGCAACCCTAATAACTTCCTTTCAGGCAGCATAAAAAACATATACATTTTTCTAGAAATATATTTTWAAAAATCAAATATACGACTGTACAGATCTCCTTAGGTCTTTTCCACACTCTTTAAATCAAAACCAAGTGAAAAAAAAMCCCCAACACTCAAAGGATAGCTCTTCCTCTAAACCACTGCACAAAATGCAGATTCCACACATGTTACTGCTGGAAGCATGGAATATTAGCAAAACTCAAAGCCAGCTCTCTGTTCAGCTGTACCCATGAGAGTTGGGGTGAGGGCTGCTTCCTTACATCTATTCCATTGCATATCCAGAGACCTTTATATAATTGTTTTATTAATTATTCCTGGCCATTAAGAAAAAGGATCTTTAMATTGAATTTCTTTCTAAAATCATTATTGCTTATTAATGTACAATTTTCTTACCATYGCCCATTGTTTTCTCAAGTTTTCATTAGAACAAAAATGCATGTGTTAAAGGGTTCTGGAAGTGCAGTCAGATCTTTTGCACCGGTTTGTGCTAATTACCAGAGATTCTTTTGTTATCAGCTCGGACGTTAATGACAAAAGAAGACAAGTGCAGAGTCTATTTTGCTTGAGCTAATTACCAACCATTCCCCATTCAATTTATGCTCGGAGGAGTACAATAATCATGACACAGTGCATTAGCTCTGTCCCAGGCAGTTTCTGCCATGCTGAGTGTTAATTGTCAGGACAGATTCCAGGCAGGAATAACAGTGTCCCAGGCATGTCTGCTCACAAGCAGTGCTCTAGMAATTTCTTCTGCGCAGTAAGACAGGCCCTTTTAATTTTTTATGTAGGGGAACACCAGAAAGTTTCCTCTTTCGCAGAGGCAAATTGCATTGCTCTCAGTTGCTTACAGTTTTTATGATTAAACATTGGATCTAGTTAGAAAAAAATAATGAACCAGAACTAAGAACATGACAGAAATTGAACAACTCACATAGATTTTTTTTTAAGGTATATATTTTGGGAGAATGTATCAATAGAACTGAGCTGTGTGAGCCCTGCACTAAAAGCAGCGAGCTTAGAGGGCTAGTCATAGGTAGTAAGCCATTTTGTATTATCCAAAACCCACTGAATTTGGAAAGGTTTTAGAGGATTTAGCATTGCTTCAGGGTCTTTGAGATCTTGAAAATTACCAGATTTATGGTAAATCCTCCAGAAATCATTTCACAGAGTGTAATGAATAGTGATAGATATTTCAAAGTCATTAGTCTCCTCTATGCTGCACTTTGGTGATATCACACTCTAAACCAAAAACACCTGTTCTGTAATGATCTAATGTATCAAGTCTGGAGGGTTAAAAGGAAAAGAAAGCTCATTTCTCCTCTGTGCTCACTCTTCTTTAACAAATGATCTTTTAAACCTGAAGTGCAGCCACACCAAGTCTGCTCATAAATTTCTTCAGAATGTCACATGGCAGACAATGTACCATCATGCCATCCTAAGAAACTTCATACATAAACAAGAAACAAAAGTTTTAGCWGCCCTCAGTGTGATGGTTGCTTTGAAGATGATTATCTAAAAGATATCATCAGTGCAGGCACAAAAAGGAAAATGTGTGTGAAACAATCCACACGTACTCTAACAGCTCCATCTATTAATTTTCCCGGTCCACTCTGCAAGATTATTCAATGTACTGATCAASCCAGAATAACACTGGAGTGAGTGACAGGAAAATACCCTGATAAAACAGTGAGTGCTGTTACTAAGTTACTAGATCTTAAAGAAGGTACCAAAGCCTTCTTATTATCTAAATGCTAATGGAGACATAACCAAAAATGCCTCTTCCACCCACTGTTAACAAGGMAATCATCTCCTGAGGCAAAATGTTTGAAGTTAGAATTTTGCCACATGCTAGTATCACAAAGCCATGTCATGCAAGATTAGACAGATTCCACAAATCAGCACAAACTTTCCCGAGCCAGCAGGAGAACAGCAAGAGCACAAACTTTTGCAGTGTGATCCACAGCAAGGTGCCTGAAGGACTGGAGGTTTATCCTGCGTGAACACCACTCTGACAGCCTGCTGTGCGTTGTAATGGTACCATTCAAGWATGGAGAGAGATGCATTCAAATACAGACCTCTGCAGAAAAGCTTCTGCTGCCACTTGCAAGCCTCAGCACAACCTTCACAGACTGACATTTCACTTTCCAGTTTAGTACAGAGGCTTTCTTTAATTTAGGAAAAATATACTCAGTCCTCCCCTACAACACAGAATCAGTATCAGGGGGGAAAAAAAAACAAACAACTTTTTTTTCATAAAATTGCTAACTTATTTGCACTTATAAAAGTGAAGTTTAAAGGATCACTCTTTTCCTAGGAAATYATTCTCATGGCTGACAGTTCAAAAACATAGGATTCATGTTTGTAGCAGTGTCGTATCAGSTCATTAGGAGTGGTGGTCTCAGTCACACAAAATGACCACATGTTCAGAGTTACACAGAAATGGAGGTGTCAGCTCAGAAGGCTGATATCTTTTTCTTTTATCTCAATCATTTTCCTTTATCTCCTCTCCTCTCTGATACAGCAGGAAGTTTCTCTGCACATTCATTTCTGCATTTGCAGTCATCAAACACCAAACTGCTTTTGGTTCTCTTCCTGTAACAGGTGGGTTCATTGACACGCTCATTAATTTGTAACTTAAAAGCAGAGGGAAGAGAAACAGCTAATTGCTGTAGCTGATGGAGGTAGCTTTTCCATAAAGTGCAGCACACACGTCCCTGTAGCTTCATCTTTCCAGTGTGGTACCCCCTCGTTTGATGCAGCTGAACTGTGCAAGGCAGCCCCATAGTWTGAGTTTCAGTATAGCACAGCAGGGAGGAACACCACAACAAATGAATCATCAGAGCTCTTCCAAACGTCAAGACCTCCATTTTCCTAATTTACATTTCAAAAGGGTCTGCAGTTTGAAGTAGTAAAGAAATCATTTGCTTTTGCAAGATAAGTGCTTTTCCAACTCAGAAACTCAGTAGCAATTTTAAAAAGTGGTCTGATTAAATTTTTTTTTCTGTATTAGAAAAGACACAAAAGACTTTTAGAATCTCTCCATCAAAAGCTACCCAGTATTCACCATTTCTGCAATCTTTGACCATGCACTGCTCCCATGGAACACTGGGTCAACATGCTCAGCTGCCTTGAACACTTGGCAGAAACAGAGTGTTCTTTAAATAGACGTTTGTAGGCTACAATACAATTAATTGTGTTGTATAGAAACACCTCCAAGAAGTATTGCCAAAAGCAGAATGAGAAGATGATATAAATCTTGTTTCTTGAGACTCCTCCCAGAAGTTCTGTGGAGTTTTCAGCATTGTCCACTGGTGAGCTCCTGGACAGAAGGAGGAGTTGGTGCCTCCAAGCTACCACCATCTATTTGTACAGTGAGTTTCTTAACTCTCACTCTCTCATGGTCCTGCAAGGCAGGATACTCTAAATATTATAATGGCCCATCAGTGGTCCTAAAGGGARGTGAGGAAAGAAGCAGAGCACGTTCTCACACTGTCTCTCACCACACAGTCACTCCCTCTCTTCTGCCTGGAGCAATGAATTCCCACACTAGGAATGRCAGTGAAGTGACAGTCAGTACCTCAACCTTTCTTGCTCTGTAGTTGGGCAGAATTACATGGATATCATCACAGGRCCCAGCACAAATTATATTTGTTTCTTATTCATCTGACAACAAAAATGAATCCTCATAAAACAAACTTTCCATCATTTGCTCTTGGGTGTGACACTTCTTCACCACAGCCTGCCAGGTTATTGCYACATGTTCTTTCTAGAATTGAAACTCCAGCTAAAGGGAAAAAGATAGCAAGGATTCCAACAGTTCAGCACACAGTAACATTTCCTAGCAAGTACCTGGGGCTTTCATCAAGCTCACAAGTCCTTGTGACAAAGCCTGTCATGAGAACAAGTAATTGCAAAACAAATTCATTTCCATAATGCTGAGAGAGATCAAAAAGAGGGTGTTATACTTTAAACTGTTGCTACTAATTTTTCAATTTTCTCTTCTTAAAAAACTATAGAGCTGCCAAAATTCAGGCTTCTCATTAASTGTATCCAGGTAATTACAGGACTTTTTCGACAGAGGAGACAAGAGAACAATCCTTTTAAAAGCAAGGAAGCAGAAAATCAGAGTGGCTCAGTGATCTCCCTGTAGCCATCTTGTGGACTAATTTTGGAAGGAGACAGATCTGCAAAATAGACTGATGTTGTCATCTTATTGCAGGGGCTCCATACTGTTGTCTCCTTATCACAAAAGTTTCATACCTCCTTGGTGTTTCTCGTGGGTAGCTCCTCAGAGCACTGACTCTTTCTTCTTCACAAAGCAGCCAACTGACTGCAGTTCCCTGCTCAAGCAGCCACCCCACTCTTTTATAGCACTCTTCTGCTCATTGGTTGCAGCTGTGGCCTGGTAAAGTCAGGCCTGTTCCTAATCTTTGTTAATTGGCCCAGCTGCAACTCCTCAGGGGTAAGATAACTTTCTACACTATCTTTATTTTCTTATATTCTATCCCCCTACAGACTGACATTTTGTCCCCCAGATGTAACAGAAAGCAACTCAAAGGTGGCTCCCTCTGTCTGGGAGATTACATTATGCCTTCAGTCAAATTMATGGTGTGTGGATTCCTCCTCCCAWCACCRTTTACCTGGAATACTCTAATTACTTCACAAATACATATTTGCGTACAATGAAACAATTATGTACATAATTTAGTCACTCTAATTGAAGTTATCAAATACAAAATTYTCTTGTAATTTGCAGGGTTCAGATCTTTAATGCCTTGAATGCCCTAGATAACTCTGTAACAATACAATGTTAATTGGGAGGCTTTATTAAAATTAAAAATATTGAAGAAGATCTAATAATCAAGGTCAAGTTCCCATGAAAGCAAGTCCAGCTGGATACTAAATCTTACATGACATTGAAATATATCACGTTTAATACATCCAATAAAATCTATCATGTTCCAGTAGACAATTTCTTTCAGGTGTGGGTTAAGAAATTCACTGAGACAAGAGTCATACTCCTTTTAATTCCGTTATGGCATTATCTTGGCCTGTGCAGTAGTGAATTCCAATACAGATCAGCCTGAGTTCAGCATCCAAACACCTGTTTAGGGTTTAGGAAAACCCYTTCATACAAAGCAACATCTTGGGTGCCCTGATTCGAAAGCCTGWGACAGACTACAAAATAAAGATTTGCACATACTTAACTTGGAATTTGCTTCAGATACAAGCTAACATCTTGCAAAACAGAGTTTATAAACACTTCTTTAGGATCTACAAAATTATCTGTGTCCCATTCTCGTCCTTTCTACCTCTAGAGACAGTCTCTGTCTAAAGCAATGAGTTTAATACAGAGATGATTTGATGCAAGTGAACATTTCTGGCAATTGTTGTTTCCTGGGAAACAATGGCAGCTCCTCTGAGCACACAGAACAGCAGCAGCACACACACCTTGCTCCTGAGCTTCACCTGCTGTACAGGACCAAGTACTGAATTCMCTCCATAATTAACTGATCCACTTCAGCCTTTCATTTGCACTATCAAATACATTTAAAGGTTTATTGAGTGTTTCCTTTCCACTGCRTCTGTACCTTTTCACATCTGTATTCCAGCTAATCATTGCATTATCCCATCATGTTTGCATTTGATTATGATGGCACACAGGTGGCAAAACAGTACAAATCAATCAGGAGAGTCTGTTTTCATAAGGAACTGCTTTGTTCCTTCACAAGAAAACTAAACAAGTATTCTTGGAAAACTTTKAAGTACAATTGAGAACCAAAGACTGGCTATTCTCAATGTCAGAAAATAAATTTAAAGAAAAATGGGGGKAAAAAAACAGACAAAAGTATTTCCATTTCAAAGCTTTTCATATGCAGGGAAACCTGTTCATCAATCTTTACTTAGTAGTGAAGGAGAAGAATTAAACTGAAGAGCTGAAGTTTGGAGAATTKTTATGTCTAGAGAGGCTCTTATGCTGTTTATTTACCACCAACAGGAAAAGCACAATGCAGATCTCCTAGGGCACTGTCTTGTGCACACTGAAAGTGCACAGTATCTAGGCTGAAACCCTTCCATTTAACAGGAATTGACAGGACTCCACAAGGGTCAGATACCACRATGATCACAAATAAGTTTTGTTGTTGTCTATGTAAGCAGGAAAACACATTTCACGTTTCTGAAAGCTGAACCTGGCTTCTGTTTTTATTCTGGATAACAGTAAAATGTGGAATTTGGTGGAGGTGGTGGCAATGGGTTGGCCCAACCTGGAGATGGGATTCTGTGTTTAATAAAGCTGGAAGATAATGAAAAAGGGCAAATCCAGTCTTTGCTCTTTTGTTCTACCTCACACAGTGGAAAACATTGCAGAGGCAGTTTATGCACACACAGTACTCTTAAATCACATCCCATAGAACATTTGGACTTGAAACTGTGGCAAATTTTGCTTTGCATCTACAAATGTGGAAGCTTAAAATTAGTCTTGGCCATTAACAATTCAGTGTGTTCCAAGGTTACAGCTGGTGGAACTGCTTTCAAGTGATTTATCAGCCTTTTAGTGATACACACAGRGTTTTATGAGCATGAACCCCACTGCAGCCACACACTGTCTGGTGATCCATTCTCCTTATTGTGGCAATGTTGTCTTGAGATCCAAGGGGAAAAATGGACTTGGAATGACATGCATATCAGAAACAGCAAAATGCTTTTGAACTCARTAAAACACAACCCTCATTTATCCAGCTCCAGATTTTCTTTGCATCTCTGAAGTCCCCTTTCCTTAGAAAACAACATTGTTTTCTTACTTAAAGCTGGCTTCTGTTGTCCCTCATGTAGTTCACAAATACAATATCAGTTTCACTGACATGAAACTAAGCTCAAGAAMATCAGACCTGACCTGGTTTAACTTCAAAATACAAACCCAAATGTACTGATTTCCTTGCAGTTAAAAAACATAAAATTTCATTTTAAAATAGTGAGGAAATTTAAACTTCTTGGTCTTCTCTATTGCAGCATTGTCAAAGCCAATAATGACACAAAAATTCCAACTACCAAATATTTTTTGTAGAAAAGCTCTGCAGAAAATACTCATTGAGTTCATTCAAGWAACTTAGATCTCATCAGTCATGAACTTTTCATACCTCCCCAGTGCCTTCCAGGGAAATGCATGCAGATTTATGGAGCAATGCCTCCCAGCAAACCTGCCAGGCTGAGTGCCCTGCAGGCAGGGAGCTGGGATTCCTGGGACTGGGCACTCCAGGYAGGCTCCTGCCCTTCTCAGCCAGGGGCCACAGCTCCCCTGCCTCTCTCGAACCTGATGAAGTCAGCAAGAACACAAAAGCTGGGAGGCACATTGAATTTAGAGGATTTTGGGACAGAGGATTTTGGGATTGCCAAGGCATTCTGAGTTTAAACAAAATATTTGTTGAAAACAACTCTGCATTTATGAAGAAATTTCAGAGCTGAGAAAAGCTGAAACAAATCTCCATTTTATGGATCTGGGAACACTGGGATGAAGTGATCAGGCAGCAGCCAGTCCACACATAGATCAGCATTGTACCTTTCCTCCCTTAGAGCAATGAGGCAACAGGGAATAATCTCAGCAACTTCTCCTGAAAGAGCAGACACTGGACTGTGTCAGCCATCCTGGATTACCTGCCAGCTGATTTGCCAGCCCAACCTACACAGGCCACTCCAGTGTGCTCCTCTAAAAGCACATGAGAACAGCATTCTGCACCCTCACCTTTTCCAAATGAAATCCAAGGAGAGGGAGGAAAACAAACTCATTTCACTTCTAGTTCAGCATTGCCTGACTCTACTTCTTACCACATGGCAGAGTGGAATATATTCATTCACACAAAAAGATCTACAGATCACAGCACGGTCCCTGGTCTCAGTCTGCATTCCTGTCTCTAAGAGACKTTAAAACTGCAATGTCATTTCAGTTTGAGGCAGCAGACAAACAGATTTTTAACAAATGTTAGTACTTTTCTCTGTTTTGCATTTCTTATATCAATGAAGATGAGTGGTTTGGACTCTGGGGAAGGAATTAGGACTGTTTGGTTGGAAATCTACTTAGAAGGTTTTCTTCACCTTAGATCATGTTGGAGATATAAACCTGAGCTTGCTTGCAACAGCTATAATTCAATGGAGCCTGGGAGAAAAGGGCAGGGAAAAAGAATGTTTAATTGTTCCTCAAACTGTTCCATAGTATTATTGCAACAAAGCAAAGCTGTTATCACAGAGGGAGGAAGCTTTTATTTTAAATAATGACATTTTGAGCTTCAAGAACCAAGGTGCTCAGAAACTGCGGCCTCAAATCTCAGTCGTTCTAACTCTGATCTCATCAAACGCCCTAAGGATATTTATTCCATGCTGCTCAAGGATGCCTCAGGTAGTTTGGCAGAGACAACAAAGCACCTTGGCTTTGCCCTCCAATGCCATATAATAAAGTGCTAATAAGAATTCTCCAAGTGTGATATGAAGATGCCAGTGTTTCTCTGAGAAAGCTTTTATCTTTGTAGGGGACAATTTTTTTTCCTGTATAGACAAGCAGAATGGGATTTTCAAAAGAATTCACTTTAGCCTGACTAAGAGAAGAAAGTAAAATTTCTGGTGATTTCAGAGGGAAGAGATGAAGAGCTATTTTTGAAAATGTGCCCTACAAAGTGTATGAAACCACCACTGATGGAGGAGTGCAATAAATATAGCAAGAATATAGTAACATCCTTGGTCAGGAGACTTAAAACACAAATCACTATCCAATGGACAGGGACAAAAATCAAGAGCAGAGAGAAAAGCTGGCAGCTCTCATAATATCTGATATCACTATTAAGTGAAATCTTAACAGAAAATCACTGAAGTATAAGAAAATATGACATTGTTTTATGTTTTGGACATATTTCTTAGAAATAAAACAAGATCATAGAACAGAGCATATCTGGGAAGTGCACAGCATTCATTTTCAATCTAATCACATCAGYATGCATTGCAGTTTTGACAAATTTATTAAGCCTAAATAAAAGTGCTCATTAATAAAGACTGAACAGTTGTTTTCTGAGGCAAAGCTATCATCATTACATTGTGGAAATAGAAAATTTATGCTAGGCATTAAAGACAGAATAAAAAAAAGGAGATTTCTTCATTTCTCTCTTCTAAAACTGTCAGCTGTTAATGATCTTTCAGGGGTAGAATTACTTCATATATCAAGTACAAATCTGCCTTAGATTACTGCTTCAAAATGGGGCTTCTAGACAAAATTCTACCTTTGAGCATTATATGGTAGGCCATTGTAAATGCTTTACAGTGGAGAAACTGAGTAAAACAATAACAAGATGGACAGTTTCTATTTCTAATGAATATTAATCAATAAATAAACTGTTAAAGTGTTTGAGCTAAAAATTGCTTCAGGAATACAGCTAAAGAKATCAGTGATCTTTACAACATGGCAAGATGCTAAAGATGAGAATGGCCAGGCCTAAGATTACATTTCTATGGCAGGATATATGGGTGAACATTTCAAAGTTTTCTTAGTGAAATTAGAAAAACCAAAAATAGAACCTTCTTACTTCTGGGAGAATAGTTCATAAYAAATCATTCATTCAATTAATTTCACTTTACCTATTCACAAATCGCCTGCAAAACACTCATAATTTTCTCCAAGGTGCTACTTCAATTAATTCACTGTATAATTTCAGTGAATAACTTTTCAGYTGCAGATTGTGACAAGTGTTCAGTATCCATAACTGGAAAAGTGTTGATTAGCTCTGACTGATCTGGGGATGATTGATGGCAGAAGAGGAGTCAGGCCTGCCCACAGCCCTCTGCATTTATTCCTCCTGTGTAACCTGGCACTGGAAATCTACCCAAAGGCTGAGCTACAGCTGCTATTTACTTTACAAATGCACCTTTACAAAGAGCATAAACACCTTTCTGGTTACACTTGACGGCATGAACTCAGCTTTGCTTGCAGATAGATCACCACACGTGACTAGCTCATACCTAAATGACTTTTTTTCTGATGGAAGTAAGTTTGAAAGTAGCTCAATCTGGCAAGGCTTGACAAAATCAGCATAACTGATTTCTGTAAATGGCATCTCATACTGGGAATAGCCAACAGCCCAGACAGATTCCAGGCCTGAACAAGGTTTCTGTCTTGCTTCTACTGACAGCTACCAGAAACCAGACTATAAAAAACCATAAASCCAGTCAGCAGTTTGTGGAGAAACCTCATGATCATGCCTTGCCAGAAAAAATAAGCATGACACAAATATTTCAAAGGGAAAGCCTTCAGCTATTTAGTGGTAAGGGCTGAGTCACACAATGGATGTTTAACTGCTTGCACATTTAGATCAGGGTAACCAGTACTAGYTATGTCATTAAGAAATTAAGCATTTGTTATATTGTGCTATCAACCAGTGTGTTTTCCCATTTACTAAGCAGAAACCTCAAGTTATCTTTGAGAGTTGAAAAGCAAGGGATACCACAAAAGAGGTTTCAGGAAGAAAATCAAAATGAAATCTGCTGCATGCAGASCCAGAACTGCCTCCTGGATCCAGTGCCACAGAGCCATGCTGTCCCTGAGCTCCTCAGCCACCACCTCCATTTGCCACCTCCACTGCTCAGTTACCTGCTCTGTGAGCTCCTAGTAATGATCTGTTAGGTGTCTTCTCTTTGGCACATGACRCACCAGCTACACCTTTCAACAACTGACCTTTTGTTCCTCAGCCATCTTTCTTCTCTCAGGACTAGGTTTCACTTTCATTGTCATTACTTTATGTTCTTCTGTGCTGCTTTTTCTGACAATCCATTTTCCTGCACACCTCTCACCTGAGCCTCAGTGCTCACCATCTTTAACTCTTACCAGGCCTTCCCTCACTCCTGCAGTTTTGCTGGTCTCCCACATCACAGTTCTTGCCTCTTCATCCTCCTCACACACACAACACCTAACMTGAAATGCACCTTCACCTCATGGCTGTCACACAGCACCAACCTCCTCCTCCTCTGGAGGAGACCTCAGCCGCTGACAAGCAAGTTGAATTCCATAAATTTCATACACACCTTCTACTTATTGCACATCTCCCTAATTTTAGTAGATAAAATAAAATATTTAGTAGATCTTCAGGTCAGAGGGCACCATAAGATCATTTGCCTAGATCTTAATCTCTTTCCTTATGGAAACTCTTCAATTTCCCCACATATCAAATAATTTTCCCATATACTTGTCCATAGATTGTTTCCAGACAAACTACAACATCAAGAGGATCAAGGATCGAAGCCATTGAGGCAAATAAATGAGTTTAACTGGCAAAATTCCTGCCTTGCCCTGAGGCTGGTGAGYAGTTTGACCCTGACAGTGGGAATGGGGCAGGTCCACCAGGCCTGGAGGAGCCACCAGGCTCTTTGGGCACCAGGAGGGCTTGTCGGACATGTGAGTGGCCACTCAGAGGCACTTCTAAAGAAACTGAACCAATAAAACCAGCAGGCTGTTGCTGTGCTGAGTGGCTGGGAGGGGAATTCCTCAGCTGGGCACTGAAAGGAGGAGTTTGGCTCACGCTCCCTGCGTTTGGAGCCTACRGAAGGGCTGCAGGTGGGCTTGCAGAACATGGCTCCCTGGTGGGCCATCCCTGCACACAGCTGTCCTCCTTTCATCTTCCATGTCCTTGGAAAATGTCCTTGGAGATATTCTCCTCTGAGTTAATATGCAATGCAATGTCACAGTGATGCAAGAAACAGCACTTTTGGATATGTCTCTACAAAGAAATGAGCCAATGCTGGCAAACACAACCGATCCAAAGCAAGAGGCATCTGCACATTGTTTTCAAGGCACTGACAGACTTCAAAAATTATCAGTCAGAGTAAGATGCTTGAGCAAAACAGCTCAGTTACAGAACAGTGCTTCTCTAGATTCAAAAATGTGTCTTTCTTGCAGTACCTTTCCACTGGAATTAGCGTGACTGGTTGCCAAGTGGAGTTACCATCAGGGTTGGCAATGGCATCACATCACAGCCTAGCCCAAACAATCTGCTGTGCAAGTCCTCCAGGACATGGAGTATTTCTGGAGTTGCACAGGAGCAATCAGTCATAGAAAATATTCTACTTACTTCATAAACCTTATTTTATGACACTGAAAACCAAACAATCACCAAATGTTTTCACAAAGAGTGGTTGCCTAATGTTTTCTGACTATTAGATGCTCTGCAAAGTCTCTGACGGGATACTCGCATACATTCAGCCAAGATTAGGAGAGTAAAAATTCCAAATTGCATAAATATTTACTTTTTTCTTTTTCTTTTTTTTTCATTAATCCTCTGACTAATCTGAGGATGGTGACGAATTTTATGTATACAGCTCCCATTAAAGGCTATGGAGTTACAGCAATTAAATCAACATATCTAAGTTCTAGCCTAAGAAGYTGAAGCTGAAATTGGCAATATTAGSCAATTTAGCTCTTTTCTCCCTCTCTGGTTTGGTCAGCAGAAAATMTGAGATTATTTTTAAGAATCTTTTAGACTGTGGCTTACCCTGAGAACTGGTGACTTTCTTTAGTATGCAAGTCAATTTGCAGCTTCAGTAGGGATGAACAAAATTAGGGATAAGTCTCAATAGAGTGTTAGGAATGATCTCATACTTGGAGCATGTCACTGGCATACTCATATGTAGAAATATYGCAGTTAAACTGACACCACTATTGAGAAAAAGCTTCTATACATCACCTAGGCCACATTAAAGAAAGTATTTCATCACATTGCTGGACTTTTCAAAACAAAAACCTGATCAAAAGGCTGTAATACATAAGATATTCATTCCTTTCCTGGAGTTTAAATGAAGAATGTGATTAATAATTTAAAACTACAGCATGAGAGATTATTCATTTTGTAACAGCAATACAAAATACATTGGCTTTGTCACAGAATATTTCATTAAAAGCTGTTTTATAATTAGTTTTACCACAAACTAAAAAACCCAAATGCAATTGCTTTAATGCAATTAGTCTATCTTATATTTCAATGATGCAAAGTCTCATTGAGCCATAATAAGATCAAAATAGATTTTTCTCTGCATTCCCTTTACATTAGTGATTTTAAATCCAGAACTTAGTATCCAACTTYTGATGAAATTTCCTCCTCCTTTCCTACCAACTCTCATAAGAGTTGAGTATTCCCATCTCTTACTGTACCAGTCTGAAGCTAGTGTTCAGCTTTAGGAGGGAAAACAATACACAGAACTCTGCAACATTTGTGTTACATTTAGTTTTTCCATCTATTACGTGGTATTAGGACTCAAAAAAGAAGGTTGCTGCCTGTTTAATGGAAATTAAACAGGAAATTCAAGATGATCTCACCTTAGAAGATGCCCGAGCTGCCCTCTTTGCAGTGTTTCTCTGAATWTTGCATGTGACCATGTCAAAACACTGAATTCTGAAACGTTAAGATCCATTTATTTCCTAGTTTGTATGTACTTCCATTCCTAATTTAAAAGATAAATGTATTCAATGAAATAGAAATACCTTATTGATATTCAAAAAAAGCATTTGGGAGAGACCCTGTGGATTGTGAAAGTATTTTACTGAATAATTCTTYAGGATACTGATCTTATGAGGTTTATTTTGAAAATACTAAGACAGGTCTATACTTTATCTTAAATTAAAACTTAGAAAAAAGTCCTTTCACTGCAGCTACATTCTGGTTTATTTCCTCTGCTTTGCTTTGGAACCTATAGTACCTCATAGGCATGGAAGATKATGCTCTCTGCCCCCAAAAGCATTATTAAATCTTTAGACTAGGCCAGTTTTCTCCTGACAGGTTGCTATTTTTAGTGTTTAGTATTTGACAATATCTCTAACTAAACATTTATTTACTTACTTGTTTGCTTGGGCATAAAACATCAGTTTCTCTACARATGCACACTAAAGTTTGATCTTAATACCTGTTGTTTTATTCCTTTCAAGGAGAAAAACTGGCTGTCCCCCTGTATTTTCCTTGCTGAGAGGTCATTTTAAAACCATTTCAGAATGTTTTTTATATTCCACAGCAGCAGCTAAGYTCCATCTGTGCTTTCAGCAGCCCCACTAATTAGAGATATTCAGATTATTTCCCTCTTCAGCTCAYAGTTTATAGGCCATTTTCTGCCATCAGTAACACCCATGCAGCCCATCTTTTACTGCACTGATTTCAATGACATAACTGGAAATACAATTTATCCATTGTGGTACCTGGCTTCATGACCTGTTTAGGCCTCTGGATATCAGTTAGCCRAATACAATAATTACTATGTAAAATTGTTTATGCAGTTCTGTGTAAGACAGCTAGACAAAGGTGGATCACATATGGATTTTTCTCTCTCCAGCAGTGGCATAAAAATAAAACTATCTTTAAATTAATGAAGCAGTATTCTTTTCTAAAGACTTTTTGCTCTCACTACACAGAATGTAGATAAACAACTATCACAGAACAATTTTTCTGCTTTTCCCTGAGCATATAATATCTTGTCACTGAAAATAACCCTCTGAAATGGCAAGAACAAATGTGTATCAAAACTTTGGTTTTTAACAATATTGTTCAGACTCCTGGCCAGTGGGAGAGTCACATGAAGTGACATGGGACTTCATGAATGCCTCTGCCACACGACCATGTGCGTCCTGCAGCGCAGGTGCAGTCAGGTCACTGCATCAGGGCTGAATCTCATYGAACAAGTGCTCAGTATGGAAATAAAAGTCAGCTGTGCTGTCTCAAAATCCACAAGGCCATTTGCCTGTGATTTCAGACAGACTCAYTGCTTCTATCAGATGCCCATAAATCTTAAACAAATGCGTTGCATGGAACAAACAATGGGACATGAATGGGACATGAAACCTTGGTTTCTTCAGGATTTCCTTGTTCAAACAGCTCCTTACCTTGAGGGAAAGGTTGGAAGAAAAATCATAATAAAGTGGTTTTTTCAAGCTTAAGTTCAACATAGCAGCCAGAGAGAGGAAGGTACTGTCTGTATACAGGTAGGATACAGGATTTTAAATCCAACTGCAATTAAACTCCTGGTGATGCTTCTCTCATCATACTTAACTGCACTACTCAATCACTTCCCTTCAACAAAGAGTAATTCTGTACAAAAATAAAGCAAAGATACCCACAGAAACTGTCTAAAACATCTTCAAACAGCTACACCTTTATAAGTTTSAATGTCTGAAACAATTTTAAATTACATGTTCCATAAAGCTCCCTCACTGATTTGCCTATTTTTTTTTTTTGCCTAGTGTGTGCTTCAGGCCAGTCTTTCATGCTATCAACCATGAAAACAAACCCTGGGAGTCTTAGAAGAATTGCATGGAGTTAACAGCTATCTTCACATCTTAATATAGATTTTTTAGCAAGCCAAATGTGATCTAGACAGGAGTCAAGTTGCACATGTATTTTCATCAGTACAATTTGACTGTAGTTCACATGCTTACATGAGGAACAGAATTTACACCTTGATTTACTGGCTGGTGTTCCTTGCAAGTCACTGGATGGGTCAACTTAATCTGAAAAGAGAATCTCTCTCTTTCTAATGAATTTCAGATCATGGCCTAAATTGTCTTTAAATTATGACAGAAATCCGGATTAATCYAAGTCCTTATTAGCATAATGACTTTTGCATCTTATCATATTTAAGGAAAAATAATATTTTTCATATTTAAGGAAAAATCTGTTTATTGCTTCTTCAACCTTAAAAGGAAAAGCACTGGGGATCACCTGAGGTGAAATGTGTCCTGCTCAAGCCTAGTGCATTATTCTACAATTCTTGCTCTGAGAAACTACAACTGTTTTCCAACATTTGAGATAAAAATTCTTGAGATAAAATAAATTTTCAGGAAGCTAGACCCTTCTAGCCTAGAAGTGAATTTGGACCAGTGGGAGTTTTGTCTTCATAAGGATCTTGCAGTGAGATGCTTAATTAATTTCTAATGAGTTGCACTGTGCTTTTGCTGAGTATGTGTTAATGTGTTATTTTTTTTCCTGTAATTGTGATTCTTCTTGGTTCACAGCACAACTGTCATGTCCCTTTGATGTATAATAGATATAAAAAGTCATAAAGGCAAGCCTGGATCTCTCTGGTTTAACTGTATTTAGGTATGCAACCAAATTGGTTCTCCTAATGTTCATTATGACACTAGCACTATGCATGTAATCTGAAGYCTGTAAAGTAAAACATGAAATTTCTTACAGATTCTCCAAACTACATTCTAAACTTCATCAAAGCATTGCCYTAAGGAACTAATCAGTTTCAGAGTTAYAATCAAGTGAGTTATAACGACTGCRTTCACAATGGAAGCCATATCAGAATTAAAACCCATCTTGCTCTCAAAAGGACACAAACCCCACCCCACTCTCCCTCAAAAAATCAAACCAAAGACAAAATCCCCTGGGCCCTAGGCCTTTGTTCCATTACAAAGCATCACTCATATAATTTTTTGGCAATTTCTCATTGCCTTACCTCATCCTTCTTATCCTCTTCTTTGCTCTGACAGGGCAGTGGCTTTCACATTAGTTTGTGTGCTATAATTATTTTCTCTTCTGATTCTTTAAAAGCCTGTTGACTGCAATTTGATGCTACACTCTATAGGGGACAGCACAGGCTTGTCTTTTCCCTCCTTTGCAAATATTTGCCTTCTCTAGAGCAAAGCAAAAGAAACACCATTTCCTTCCAATCAAATATTTTTACCTCTAGAAATCAGCTTCCAACCTCTGTTTTGTTATTCATTATGACTACAAAGTACCTCGAGCACTGACATTGATGTCCACCCAAAATTGTACACTACATGCCTGAGCAACTGAATTTGGCCAATTGTGATTACCTGGAAGGACAGCAGTCAATCTTCTAAACCTGCCTGGGAGCCTATAGTAAAATAATTGCCAGAAACAAYGCTGCCATTGAGCGTTGATCCTAAAACTCAGCAATGTGTTTGTGAGCTGCAGCAGCTCTGTAGTTTTGGCACTTACTACTACTATAAACCTGTGAGAAGAGGAAAGTGGTTCCAGTCTTTGGCTGGCAAATTACACTAGCACAGAAGACTAAAAATAACCCCAGCCATCTCTGTTGGTCATAAGTCATTTCATCCCTGATATGCTAGAAAAACATGATTATTTTCACATTTCACTCATATAACAGATGAGATGTGAAATGAGTGTCATGGTTGATAAACACCACAGTGGCTGCTAAGTCTCACACTATGTAAACAAAAACTTCTCTGTTCACTGTACACAAAATTAACAGTAAAAATTACTGTGAAATCTGGGTATAAAACCAAGCACAACTTCAGAGAGAAAAGGGYCATTACAGAAGAAATGAGTTGGCGACAGCAGCTCTCCCAGCCAGCTGCAGCTGTAGGAAGTTACCCATTGATCGTGATGGGAAATCCAGCCTATGCATAAAATAGTGCTTCAAATACTCTAATTCCTACCTAGTTCTAGGGTTTAGTGGGACAAAAGAGGAAGCAAGAAAGCACAGAGCTCAGTTCTGTGCAATGCACCTACATGTAAGGCCACCACACAGGGACTTCAGCATGGCCCAATAGATCTCTGGCACCTTTCAGTCAGAGCTGAGAGAACAGCTCTCACTAAATGCCCTCTACTGCTCTACACTCCTAACTTTCTAAAATTAAAAGTCTCTCAGAAATGCATTCGTTATGCTGCACCCCTGCATGACTATAATMCAGATTGACTAATACACCTGGAAGAAGGAGAGAAAAAAAAAAGAACAGAACAATTTCAAGCACAGGAAAGTTCTTCGTTAACTGCAGCTTCTCCTCCCACACCTCCCTGTTAGAATACAGAACATCTGCTGTGAACAAGAACTAACCTGTTACTAACCAAATTCCAGTACTGATGTATGCATGATTATACATTCCCTCAATCATGGTATTATCCCCTTAAATGGGGCTGAAATAATAACTCAAAATGCTCAGGTATACTCTACAGCAGGTGGATATTGTTTCAGCTTTCACTAAAAGCAATGTAGCACTGCATTACAGGTTTATTTGGGCTTGACTCTTTCTTAGCTATTGCTACTGAACAGGTCAGATAAGTAGGGCACTCCCTAGATTACAACAAAATCGGCTGATGCTGTGTGACTCCAGGTATGTTCTGGGTTCTGTCACACAACTTCTGAGCCGAGTTGAGTTTGTGGAAGTTTGCAGGAGGCAAAGCAAGTCTCCTGCACTGCTGTAGCTGCTCATTACTGCACTGCCCCATCATAGCAGGCTGCTGCAGGAGCAAGGGCTGAGCAGCCTGACTGCTGAGTGATTGTCTTCTACAGAGTGCTCTGTGAGGCCCCTTTGAGATACAAAATTAAATCTTTGCTTTGCTTTTTCATTGAACAAATGCTGTGGGCCAGCACGTGATGACACGCACTTCCATTGCCTGATGCTACTAAACTTTTTCCTTCTATGGAAGAAGGCCCTACAGGTTCTTCACACTTWATAGACTTAGATTTCCACATTCCAAACTGAACCAGTAAGAGTGTAGAAATGGCTTAYTTCTAAACAAACAGCCCCCACAGCCTTTGCTTTTCCACTGCAAATCAGCCACCTCAGTGATATCTGACTGGATATGGATAAGTGCAATGACTCAGGAGCTACAGAACCCAATAGGAACAACGACACTTTGTAYAAGACACAGAAAGAATTAAAAAACAGATATTGGAAAGATGGGGGGGGGGGAAGTACAATTTTCCACTCCAAAGTTTCAGCCCTTCAAACTTTGAGCAATTTCTAAGCTCTGCCCAAAATGAGTGRCTGTACAAGGAAAGAGCTCTGCAGAAGGAGAGATCTCCTATCTTTGCCACTCCCAGGCCCAGAATTCTCATCATTCATGAATGGGAAGCAAGCCAACAGAGAACAAGTGCAGCACAGGACACAGATACTAYTTCTTGTGYATATTACACAGATTTTAGTATGAAYAGCACATATATAAAGGCATAAGTGCAGAATTTTTAAGGAGCTTTTTGCTTGAATATAAAGTAGCAAAGTGTGGAAGCAGAGGCTTTTAAAAAATTTTTCATTGAAATTCACTGCAACCAGAGAATATCTCCCATTAAACAGAATAGAAAGGAATATTGGGAGAAGTAATGAATGGGCACCATTGTTGGTTTGCAAGATGGAGATCAARAGGCTGGCATCAGGTTTTTTGTCGGCTTGGTACAACAGTTTCTTACACTGTACAAATGTAAAGGAAGAAGTGCATTTTTATACTCCTTGGATTAGCTTCAGCTTTTCTGTGATGAGAAAAAAATTGTTTTCTTAGATGTGCTGCCTSAATTTGCTGGCTTGTGCCACATTAAAACTTAGTTGTAAAGTGTGAAAAGTTTTCTGAAAAAAATGCGCTTTCTAGGCAGCTTAAAGTAGATCAGTTTCCTCTGCAGCATTTGCAGCATAAACATGAAACTCTTCAAAGGCCCCCAGAAAAGCTCTTTGAAAYACCTTCCTTTTCAAATATTTCTTCTTTCTCTCTACTCCTATCTTTTTAAACAAGCACAATTTACTGGCAAGCAGGATTCTGTTGTATGCTAAACCTGCTGAGCCTGAATATCACAACTACACATAATTATGATAGGTGAATACATTATGTAAGTAAAGATATTTATTTCGATATAGTCATTTTTCAGCATTCTAATAAAAGAACTTTTGAAGCTGTGAAAAACTGGTGTCTGATGGAATCTCTCCTCAGTAGCAGCAGTGTTTAGTTAGGCTGGTTAACACTGCTCATGGTAAACATTTAATTTCCTTTTAGTCTTTAATTTTTGTGTGGTTTGTCAGAACCCACAAAGGGACTCAGATTGTGAGTTCTGGAAAGATGACTTCCCTCCTTCTGGTAAGGGAAGAGCAGGCATTGGCCATACTGTATATTTTGACTTGACACAGCCCCCAAGGTTCCCTGGCATCTGTAAGGCAAGCCAGGCCTTACAGACTTCTGAAATTTAAYTTCTCCTCTGAGGGAGTCACTGGCTGCAGGAAAAAAAAGTTGTGGTCTTTCCCTTCCTTACCAGAACCACTTCTGTACTCAGCAGATGACAAGCACCAAAAAAACCTAGCTGTGGGATTTCCAAAAGGAGATAAACGCTCTACAAATACATATCCAATGCAATGTGATAGCTCTTGGCAGTCTTTGACACTTCCTTTTTGGAATTTCAACATTTTGGCATCTAGTGGTATCACTATAAAACACAAGCAACAAATGGCATAGATGGCACAACACCGTTAAATGCCTATTCTGTCCCTCTCCCACGAAGCAAAATCAACTATTTGTGCCAAAAYTGTGAAGCAGTTTATAAAAAGACAGTTGTTCAAACAAAGGAATGCTTTGGGTATTAAGTGGATCCTTGTGAATTTTAGAGCTAAAATGTATATGTTGTCATCCTGAGCTACGTGAGAGCTCTGTATGGCCGTGAGTTAAAAACTGTGTGAACCAAATTAGTTTTTTTCAGTGCAGACCAAGTAATTTATAAGAAGCTGAGACRTTCACACTTGCATTGACGTCAAGGGCCTGGAGTATTCAGCCCTTTAAAAAAAATCAGGACACTGCTCTGCTGTCTGCATAAATGTTTGTCACAACACTTGGGCCCTATTGAACCCACACAGAATACTTAAGATAAGAGYCTCTGTATCTTATTAAGCAGCCCTTCCAGCCATGCACTTCTRCATTACTTTCCTGTCATTTATTCAGGCCCCTGAAACTGAGCTGCGCAGCAGCAACCAAAAAATACACAGTAGCCATTATTGGCCAATAGAATACAACAGCCTTTGTTTCCCTGCAAATTGYTTCTAGGGCTGAAGAACTTGTTTCCCTACAGTGCAATTTACCAGTGTAAATCCACACAGGCTTCACTAGAGCAGGGCACTCCTCCAGAGGCACRGCCAGTTATGAAAGCCTTGTTCCACCTTTGTTTTCCAGATCTCTATTAATCATCCTTCCAGACACTCCTGCTTTCCCATGTTTTCCCAGGGAGGGGTGAGATGGTTGATGGGTTGTGAGATAGATGATAAGACATACCTGATCTGGGAGTTTGAATAGTTTGTTTAAAGAAACTCTGAGTTTTGCAGACATCCTGTCATCTGACTGCTGCAATTTTCATTGTGTGTGAAACAGCTGGAATTTTCAAAGCTGCTCTTTAAAATAAATACATGAATGTATCCAAAATATATTTCATATGCACCCTGAGCATATTTAGATAAAATACCCTGATCTAAATAAYTTTTGGTAGGGAAAAAACAGCTGCCAAGCACTATATTCTTTCTTTTCCTGGAAGTACTGGCTTATTCTACAGCACTAGTAAAAGAGTCAAACAACCCTTTTACACAACCATACACTTTCATTTGACTTCATATGACACTGAGAAAAGTACTGATATCTCTGCACTCAAGTGCATAACTTTCTAACTCAGATCTAACTATTGAGGTAAAAAAAAACATATGAAGGAAAAAGCCCCACAGATTAAAATTACTGGTCAGAAGCAGTGCCATCTATAATACCATAGTTTGTGTCTATTATCAGACACACATGGTTTCTGGAAGACTTATTACTACTTATTAAACCTGTGTGAGCCAAGACCCACAGAAGCATCTGAAATTCAAATCCTACCGGGAAGACATTATTTACCTGTCAGATAAAATGCTGCTTAGTTTTTTCTTTCCTAAAATTTGCCAAGTCAAAGACTTACAGAAGTTAACCTTCTATTTACTTTTTTTTTAAAAGCAACTGATGCTAGGGACTTGAATTTATCTCAGCAGGTGTTAACCATAAAACCAAGWGGCAGTGCTTAAATACCTTCACATTAACTGCTTCACTATTAATCATTTTGGCAGCCGCACCAAACTAGTGATTATCAAAAGCACACACTGTTATTTTACACAAGCAGAGATGCAGAGATAAGAGCTAATTCTGCTCTGCTTTTACAGCACCAGATATGATCAAGGGCAGCCTTTTTAATGAACTGTGATTGGTACTTCCCCAACGGAGGAGAGAGGGAATTATATCCTTTCCCAGGTACAAGATTTGCCTTTGCCCCCTGTATGTCCAACCTGGAAACAGACCTCTCCAATCTTTTCACACCAGAAGACTCCTTGAATGAGCTCTCAAAGCCTGCAGCTTCTCCCTCTTTTTGCCACAATCGTTTGCCTTTTATATTTTCTATCTAACAATCTGCAGGACCCAAAYGATCCGTGCATTTCCTCAATTACCCAAGTAAATACACCAGGTATCCAACTTGAGAAATGGGAAACAGAGCCATGCGAACTGCAAGGGGCATTGATARTCTTGGGAAGGCAATTTAAGGGAGCAGCACAGCACCATCCTGAGACATGTACAGAATCCAGCTGTTATACAATAGGTGAATCCTGTCCTTATTTCCTAGGATATTTGAGAAAGGTATTGTCCTTCCTCCTCTGACACCACGGTCATGCAATCTCCATATTCACAGAGCAAAAACACTGCCCTGTCTTATGCAAGAGTGGAGAAGGACAGCTTCATTTTAAGCACGTACGAAAAGGAACAACTGTTAAATGAAACAGCCTGCAGTGACCTAATTCAAGAAAGCTTTGTCAGGTGATAATATTTCTCACCCTTTCTGTGTCATTCCCTGAAGTACATAAGTGTTCAAAACAGTTTTAAAACATCCAGAAATGTGAGAGAAGTAGCTGTTCTCCTGGGCAGCTCTGACAAAGATTAGAATTCCCAATATAGTTGCTGGTTGCAAAAGTGCTCTTAAGCTTCTGTTTCACTGGGTTCATGTCTGAGTGCCACTAATCAAATTAACTGTGATGGCTGCAGTAAGCTGTTTATAGAGATGAAAGACCTACCAGAAGAAGTTTCTGTTACAGCTTATGAAGCTGAATACTGTTAACCACATAAACACCCGCTGCACAGAAAATCTTGACTTTTTTCTTTCTGCAGTTCCTCACTAGAGGGTCAAGAATACATAACCGCTCTTGTATAATCTTCCACAAAGACCCAAAAAWCCCTCTTCCCATCATACACCTTTTTTTTATTTTTCCCCAGAGGGAAAAAAAAATAAAAAGCATTTATTTTTGTTACCTCTCTTAGAAAACAATAAAATGAAAGGTAATAGAAGCAGTAAACAATGATTTAATAGAATAGATTATTACAGTATGATGGTTGTGTCAAGCTGCAAGCTCTTCCCCATGGTGCAGTTAAAAAATCAAGAAGCAATCAGGAGTCTGTTCCAAACCGGGGAACTGCCAACCAGGCACTTTTAGCCTGTCAGACTGTTGTGACTTTGAAAAGGAACATCAGGCTGTTGATGTTTGTGGAAAGCATCCCAGAAAAAAAATATAAGAGCAGCTACTGAGATGACACAGGAGGCCCCTCAGATACAAGCAATTACCTGTAACTACAGCAACCCGGGAAGGCAAAGGCAGGCAGAGACACRCTCTGTGCACAGAGAAGGATGCTGGCCCCAGCTCTTTAGCAGCACCTGGAGCCTGAGGACTCAAGGTCTGGGAGCTCTGCAACATTACAGATCTTCTAAGGGTCATTCACACAGCATCTGTAARAGGCCTTCTCTCAGCTCACATCAGCCCATTTCTTTTACTTCATCATCAGAACACCCTCCTTCAGTGCTGGCTGAGCACAGTAATGCAAACAAAAAGTGCTCAAAAGATGACTAATTTATGGAGCATTCAGATGTTTTCTAGAAGTCTTAATAAAAGTTACAAAATCTGTCTTCTCCCTCCATTTTCTCATTAAAATACACAAAAGTTATAAAAACCTGTACTTTTAAAATATTTGATACCAAAACATCTGTTCTTAATTTGCACAGGTTAAGGGGAAAGAAGGAAAATGAAGCCTCAGACTGCTTTGCACCTGCAGCCCTTGCTAGAGGAGTACAAGGTAAGTGTGCCACTAATGAGTGCCCACTCTGGAACAGCTACACAGGAGGCACAGTGCTGGAATCACAGAGGTCCTTCTAAATTAGGTCTGAGAATCCTCCTGACAGGAGGAATTAATTAGTGGTATTAATAATGTCAGAGGTCTCTTCCTTTGATAGTATTACAATTCTCCTAAATAAATATGTAGCATAAGGTTCCTCTGCATTTCAAAGCAGAGAAAACCATGTTTTCACATCTTTTTGGCATTAGTAACCATTTATGTATCCACTGAAAGTACAATCATTATATCTAATKATAATATCCAGTCAGTCAAATGACTGTCAAGTTTCTCTATTGTAATCCAACAATGAAGAAAACACTTGATCTTCTCACCACATCTTTTCACCACTCTGACATCCTGATATCTTCAATTTTTTCCCTCCAGTTTTAGCTTTTAAGACAGGCAGTGCTAGATTAATACATTTTAAAAGTCGTTCTCTGTAGACTTCACAGAAGGGGAGAAATTCTTTTAGCTCAGCACAAATTTTTAGCAACTGATACTTCACCAAAAACTTCTTTTTGAATATTTTGCTCCATAAAATAAATCTATTCCTATCATTCATCTCAGWACCACACCGTTTCTGTACTTAGGGAGAGTTTCTTTGTGATTCCTGGGTGAATTTATCTATGATTAGAAATATTACAATCAGTTTCATTAAGAGATTAGAGTAACTTCTAAATAGAGAGACCAAATTTGTGCTTAGAAAATACAGAACTACTAACAAGCCATCATTTAATCAGTTCAACAGCTATTTTTGAACTCAAATTAGGATAAAAATGGGTAACAAGAAAATATTTTCATTTTACACACAACGAACCAGATTAGCCCTCAGTGGTCAAGTATTAAACACTGCAAAGGCATAAACACATAAAATGGGACAAAAGGCTATYAGAGCTTAGCATGGAGAAACATGAAATAACCCAACACTTCCTGATACAGCTTCCTAGAAACTGCCAGTGTTAATTTGACCAGATAACTTTCAGAGGCAGAATTATTTTTCTGCAATGTAAATAGTCTCTGATGTTAGAGAGAAAACCTTTTCTCTCAGATAAAGGCTGGYTTTTAACAAAGCACATCTTAAGCTCCAGACTAGCGACATATTACAGTTTGCTTGGAAACATGGAGAGCTGCTGGCATTGGATGTGTCACCCTCACGGTAYATCCAGCCAGGGAATTCTGCAGTGGGGAGCACATTAGTAAAAATTACCTTTAAAGACCAGTGTTTGCATTCATATGCACAGCTGATGGAAAACAGATGTCTTTGTGCTTGAGCTTCTGTTTAAGCCCAGACACAAAGCATTTYGTGCCTGTCCAATGAGATGTGCTGCACCACCAGTCCTGYGTGTGCACAACTCTGCAGACCTGGCTGCTGGGACGTTCTGCTGCTCTGCATGGGGGTCTCTGTGCTGCCTGCCCCAGAGCTGGGGYGAGCGGGGCTGTGCACAGGCCCAGGGACAGCAGGGTGGGAGCAGAGTGTGCAGGGCTGCCCCAGGCTGCAACATCCCCAGGCTCTCTGCCCAGATCTGATAAGCACAGGAACACGACAGCTGATGGTTATTCCATCTGTCTTGTGGTGGGGACTGACATGGCTTACCACGAGAAAACACTTTCTGATCTTTATCCACAGATAATGAAGACTTAGTGGCATTTTTAGGAAGAAAGTATCTAGGCCACCAAAGATGCTATTAATACTTGATTTCTTGGCAAGGAGACATGCAAAGCCCACCAGGCAAGCCTGCAGCAACAGCTGCAACAGGAACACCTTGGAGAGGACTTTGCTCTCACACATCTTGTAAGTGCTGTAAAAGGCCCAGAGAGACCTCCAAAGTTCAGGTGCTACCCTTGCCCTTCCCTCAGCAAGGATGGAGGCAGGAGGAGACAGCTGCACTGCTCTCAGCGCTGGCACTGCTGCTGAGCAGGGCAAGCCAGACCCACCAGTGCCTGGCRGCCCCACCACACTGCCAGGGCAGGAAAAGGAGATGCTCACAGCACAACAAGGAGTGTCCCCTTCTTCCTGATCTCCTCACTTCCCCACATAAGACAGCAACAGACCACATGGCTGCAGGACCCATCACAGCCCAGATTTTCCCCATCGTGACTCAATATTATATGTAGTGGTCCCTTTCTCCCCTGAGAGCCTGCACACCTTAAAGGTAACAGGATCAACCAAGGCCCCAYTCAAGTCAAGCAGACTCCTCCCATTTGCATGAGGCTTTGAGTCTTCTCCTTAATGTACCGCTGATGGAGTGTGTTAAAATCTCTACACTCTGCTTTCTCCATCTTATTCAGTATAAATAATGCTGCTTCTTATCTACAAATATAAATTGTTCTGTTGTTTATGTGTTTTTGTAAAGTGAGTCCTTGCTGCTCTCTCTATCAAAAGGCACAAGTATGTGTCTTGCTAGAAGTAGCATTATCTATTGCCAGAGACACCAGTTTCATTTTTTGATTAGGGAAACATGCACCAATGCTGTTCTAGTTAATACAGCAGTTTTACTACACAGGTCACACRGGAGGCAATATATTAACTGTCCTGCTGAGGAACACAAACAGCACAGAGTGTTTGGATTTCCAGCATCCTTGAAAAGTGACTTGGCTATTATACTAACGATGCCCCAGTGAGTAATCATTTTCAGGTACTAACAACTCTTGAAAATAACTCTTTCAGTCTAATTACACTGCTGGATTAGAGAAAGCCTTTCAGTGAAGTTTATGGGCCAGATTCTTAGTCACTGTAAACAGCCAGAACTCCACAGGTTCCAGGAAGAGTAATCCAATTTATATGCTGGACCTACCTCTCTCTTCTGTAAACCCTGTAATAAAGGTTATGTAACAATTAAGGATGAAGGAACGAAAAAGCCAAAACTCTCTGACTTGATTCAATGACTTTGCAAATACTGAAATGAGGCAAGATTCATGAGATTAGTTATAACTGGGAGATTAGTTCAGTGCAAGAAAGCCCATTTAGCATAACACAGAGWACTCTCTGCTGCATTTTGGAAGAATGCATTTTAAATCTGCTGCCTCTGAAGGTCTCAATCCTGCAAAGCTCACTCATGTTTTAATTTAATGTGGTATACATAATCCCACTGAAATCAAACTATTCACAGTGCAGACAGACAAGCAGAGTTAAATTAGTGGATAAATTAAGGGTTGGGCCAGGGGAAAGTTCCCTGGATTCTGTGTCTCCTTGAGACTTGACCTATAAACACACAGGAAAATATTTAGCATTTTCCTTAGAAAAAATAGCCCTCATTTTCAGTGGTTTTGGTTCTACTTCAAAGAAAATAATCTATTATTTCTCAAACAAATGTCTAATTCTCTACAGACATGTTTTTAATGCTTCTCCAATATAGAAAAAAAATATTCAATCAAAATTGCCAAAATAATTTAGCATACATAATTCATTTTCATTAATCCTGCTACAGTTCCTGCCTTCTAAACTCATTTGAAGCCTGTGTTCTAGATCAGCAGCACCATGTTAAAGCTGGTTTGAGGCACAGAGCTCTTAGGTGCCATCTATCAAACGACAAAATAGTCAATGAAGTCGCTGCCTTGTTCTAGCAAGAAAAATATTTTTCTCAACATGAATATGGAGGACTAAGAAAGATAGGTGCTTTTCACCTCAAGTGTGTTTTAGAAGAAATACACTAACCAGAGCCAAGGCAGAAAGCCAACAACTACTAGATCAAGAACCTGAAATTTGCATTTAATCAACCTCAATTAAGGACCAGAAATCAATTTAACACACTGTTTGCAGAACATTTACTCTGGAAGCATCTTGTATGATGCAGCACTGCTAAAATTACTCCCACAGAAATCAGATGTTATTAAGGAAAATACAATGGCCAAAGAAAATATGCCACAGRAGTCACTGAAATAGAACAAGGAATTTCTTTATTTGGTTTCCCAAAACTTCAAACGTAACCTTTGATAAGTTGAATGTTTGATCTTTTAGCTACCAGCACAATTTCCAGTTACTTTTATAAACTGGAGCTTTCAAACTCCTACCTACTCGCAGTGATCTCTGCATACTGGCTTATTTAATATTCCCTCAGCTTATCTCAAGTCTCAGTGCAGCAAGGCTTTTTAGTTGCTATGGCCCTAAGCATGGAACATGAAAGAAAAGGATATCTGGGAGCCTCATTCTATATTTTTCATTTAAAAACAAGGCCTGGGAGCCTGAGGCATGTCCCCAGTCATTTTCATTTATTTGGGAGCTCCCACTTACACTTGGGGCATTCCATCTTCACAGGGTCCTTCTTCAGATATTCRCTGAGACACAAAGAAATATCAAAGCTGTATCAGATCTGTAACTCTGTTTCAGTAAAAAATGGGATGCCTGCTTGCACAATTAGCAAAAGGGACTAAACTGTTAAACTGGTCAAAGGGGTCTTGCCCAAAATCCCACGGCCCAGTTTCCTATTGGTCATTGTGGTACAGTCCTCCTAATCCCAGTACTCATCCAAGAAGTATTTTCTTGGCACAGCCCAAAAAACTCACAGCCCCTTCAATGCAGCACCGTTGCACTAATCTGGTTGTTGTCACAAGCCCAACAAGAGCTGATAAGCACAATATGTTACATAAAGTATGAGCAGACAGCAAGAGAGCACTACATTCACACTGTCTGCTTTYGTTATTCCCAGTAAAAAAGGCACGRTATCTTTGTGAGCACCTTTGAATTAATGTGCCTGTATCATCTTAGGCTTGCAGAAAAGGTAAAGTCTGTGTAAGAGGGAAGGAATTTGGGATATGTGAGCACAGCTTTCCTGGCCAGTTGTGCCTCTGGCAGAGAAGCACTCTTTGCTTGGGAGCTGCACTGACACCAGCTCTGAAACCTGCTTCAATTGGAGACTGAGGTATTGCAGAAATGCAATGACTCTCACACTGTAAAGACACCACCAGGTGGATCAGCAGTGCAGGGTGACAAAACACACAGACTACACTAGATCAAGGTGCTGACAGCTCTTCTGGGAGAGGGAAGTTCCTGTGGCAGAGAGGCAGCAGAAACAAACAAAGCCCCTTGATGCTATGTCCCTTCTCCAGGCAGAGGGGGTGCATGACCACAGGGCAATTGATTCTGCCAGCTCAAACACCTCATCACAGCTGCCTGGAGCTGGGGCTGGACTCACTGAGGGTCAGGCCTGAAGAACACAAGAGACAGAACAATCATGACATACCAAGCACTGCTA
The DNA here is from genome assembly GCA_014549065.1 of Cardinalis cardinalis. Lineage (NCBI taxonomy): Eukaryota > Metazoa > Chordata > Aves > Passeriformes > Cardinalidae > Cardinalis > Cardinalis cardinalis. The sequence goes on from JACDOX010000062.1 coordinate 3,561,105, forward strand.
GTGAGAGAACAGCTCCACTGAATTTGGAGACCCCATGGAAATGTTAGGATCTAATGCAGCCTACACCTCAAACTTCACACTGCTGTACCTAAAGTCTCCCTGCTGTTTTAGAATCTGGCTCAGCCCTATGTTGCACTGCAATGTGYGATGTACTTGAGCTCAGTTTGCCCTGGCAGGATGGCACAACCCAATAAATTCACTACCAAGGTAAAAGTGCAATTGTCTAGAAACGTGAGGATTTGCTGTTCCCTTCAGAGGTACTCTGAAAACAGCAAGAATCAGACCCTAGGGCTTTCTCTAAATCTCCCTCCTTCAGCAAAGAATGTTGTATACATGAAGTAATCCAAACACTTAAGACAGTATTTCACATCCAGCTTCTCAAATATTTCAACTTTGCCTGGGGGCTTTAAAAGAGCACTAGCTATAGAGATGTAAATATGGGTCCAAAGAAATCTACCAACTGTTATACATATGATGAAGCAAAATGATCCCTACTGAATTTAAAATATGCTGTAGACTCTCATTTCCATTTTGTCCTTTGCTGTAAACACTGGCAGACATACATACATRTATATATATGTATTTATATATACACACACACWGGTATAGCAGAGAAATTGGGAGCCTTTTACTACTGGGGAGAATGCAGAGGTGGTGGATAAGGGTAAAAGCTGAATATTCTCTTCTATTTTCCTCCTCCCAGACAAAAAATGCTGTTAATTCAAAAACACAGGAAGGSTGGCACACAATGGTGAAGATAAAGCCTGCCTAAAAATAAAAATTTCCCAAGTAACAGAAATTTCCAGCTAATAAAGACACAAAAGATGAAGAACTTCTGTACAGAGAGAAAGGCTTAAATACATTTTTCAACTTCCAGTTTCTGATTATCTGAAAATATTTTATTTCTACTCTTTGAAACTAGCTGAATGCTATGCATGATATCTGTAATTTAAAGCTTGCTAGATCATGTTCACAAGCAGTTTTATTGACATTAACATACAGTTATAGTTATTGTTCAATTAATAAAGAAAAATYCTGTCCTTGGAAGTCAGCAACATTTTAGATGAGCTCAGAAAAYATTACAAAACTACCTTTCTTTGTGAACTCAGCTATGATTTATATGTGCTTGCTGTTGTTCATTAAAGTTTCATTAAAAATAATGACTCATCAGTAGRAAATGAAACTTTGCTACAGTGCAAATCTTTTGGAGATTTTCACCTGAATTTGTCAAAGAAACCTGCGTATTATTCATTTGAACTCAGCAATAACTGTGACATAGATACAAAGCATGTGACAGATATTGCTGAGTGCTGTGGAACACGATTCAAAAATTATATAGACCATAAGTCAGCAGATATTACTACTGTGTCAAGCWTACTGCAGTACTCAGGGAACTTCACCTTCTTCTCCACTGAGAGTTCCTAGTAGTCACATGCCTGAGCAGCTTAATAAAACAGCTATATCATAATGCTGCCAGAAAAAGGAAGATTTCTGTGAAAAGGAAAATATATACTTGGGGTGTTATGTGCAATTTAAATTTATAATAAATTTCAGATGTTGTCAATTGTGCTCTGTTTTAAAGTAAAAGTAAATGAAGAAGAAAACAACTCATATTCRCTATACATTGTATGCAAAACTCCRTTTACTTGCTTTATGAGGGATTTTTGAAAGGTTTAAAGCTGGAGTGATAGGTTAGTTTTGTATGCCAAATTAACCTAAAATTTTCAATAGGCAAATGGAGCATGTAGTAAGATGTAATACTTTAGTACTAGTTAAAGAGCAAATGTGGCTYATCTGTGGAGAGCTTTCCCGCACTAAAAATTCAGTGGAAAGATAAATTACTGCTTGCTTTCGACATTTAGTTTGGTCTAATGCATCCATGAAAGAAATATTCTGGGAGCTTGGAGAAAATAATAGGTGTTACAGAAAAGGAGATGCTTACTTAGAGTTTCTCCTAARTCTTGTGAAAGAATTGTCTGAGCAGTGTGGGTGGGACAGTACCAAAACCTGCACATACTGCTGTTCCTAGTAGTTATTGTTCTGCATTCATTTAGATTCTTACAGTCTCATTTGTCATCAGCATATGAGAAGTTTCTCCCAAAATTCAACCAAATTTCAAAGGACAAAGTCTGTTTACAAACCTATTCATGCTTTGCCATCCTTCTGAGCATTCTCAGAGCTGGAATTTCTAAAACACTAAGAATTTTTTTCTTTCATGATGACTGGAAAAAATAGAATCATGTAGAGTTTCTTTTAAGAGAGATCACAATTTCATTTTGCTAATAAAACAGTCTTTCATGCAAAAACTTCAAATGAACTTGCCCCAGGACCAGCTTGAACTTTTGGCACCCGGAGTGTTCCTTGTTGAGGACATCACAGGCCTGCTACCCCTTAATCCTGCTCATCTTGTTTGTTTTGATCCCCACCCATCCTGGCTTCCTTCAATGCCCTCCAGTCACTCTTGCTGGAGCAAACAGCAGCAGCCAGTCTCCCTGCACGCTTTGCATGCTGCTAATGATTTTATAGACTRCAATCATGTGGCTGTTTGTCAGGTTAGCCTGGCCTCTTCACTCACACACCAAAGCCAAGCATGCTAACTTTGCTGCTTGAACTATATTTTGCCTCACCTCTTTTTTTAATCTTCACATGTGGTAAATTAAAAAAAAAAGGGAAAAACCCAACTTTACCACAAGCAGTATTGGCTTCCTACAAAAATTCTGAAATTTCTAGTAAGCAAAAAGCATCGAGAAAAAAGAGGAAAAGGAAAGTTTTTCTAATGCATAGGGGCTGTAAACAGAGAACAGCCRCTCTACTTTCTTGATGTAATTTCCATAGGACTTCAAATAATTTCAGCCATCACTTGCACCATAATGCATCAAACCCAGTAGAGAGGGCTACTTCTAGAACTGATATTCTGTTTTTCCTTCCTTCCTTCCTCTCTGGAGTRTCCTATGCTTGTCTTTATTCCTTCTCTCCTTCCCAGCTGCTTCATGTTCTCTGAAGACCATAAAAGATCTTCCACTTAGGTAGATGATTAAAATAACTCATTTTCMAAAGTAGAAGGGATGTGGTTTTTTCCAAAAAGATGAACACTGATGTGATCAACCTGGCATTACATGGAAGAAAAACTCTTAAAAGGTAGAGGTCACAGGCAGCAAATTTGCTTATTGGACTGTTCTTATSCTTTCAGTCATAAACCAGCTTCCAATTTCTAAATTATCTTTAGGTGCTTGCCCAAGCTGACAGCCAAAGGAGAAACACCATCCCAAGAGCAAGCTAATTATCACCAAAGGTTTCAAAAACTTGAAAGGAAAACTGAAGGAAAAAAAAATCAGAAAAATGAGAGTCTGGCTGTTCATCAGTTCTATTCTTAGTGTATATTTGATGAGATGGTTTAAACACTTTGAAATGAAAGGATCTTGATCACCACAATGGCTGATGCACTTAAACTGTTTATGAGGGAGGGAGACATCACAGACAATTCCTATTCACAAGACTGAAATCAAGACTTCTAAAAAAAAATCATTTTATCCCTATGAACATACCAATTGCTGACTCTCAGGTGATTGACAAAATGGTTTACAACATTTCTATAACAAAGACCATGATTCTATAGCGAAAGGTGTAGTCAGAGTGACTTTTAAAAACCCTGTACTTACTATCCACAGAAAAAGGGAAGAAAATAAATGTTTCTGCTAAAGGTCTGGAAAGGTCTAAGTTAATAATGTGAATTCCCTTGAGTAATTTCTAATTTGACTATAAGCATAACTCAAATATAAGATTTGCATGATGCCCTCAAGTGTCATTATTGCTGCTTGATTGCATTAATTAATACATTGTCAGCATCAGCTTGATAATTGCTGGTTCCTGCTTTGTGAATGATTCCTTAAATTGTAARTCAGAGCAGGATTTTGTGAAAACAAGTTATTGTTCTGCTTACTCCAGTAAGCTTATAGATCACTGCAATTATACAGCAATATAAAATTTTATATGCAAAAAAAATTTGCATTTCTAATGACTTGGGTTTTTCCCCTTCAGAATTTCTGCTGCTTCATTTTCAACTGTCATAGTCAGTCAGAGAGGATTCTCTCAAGTATAACAAGGCAGGATGGAAAATTCAAACCAACTTCCATAGACAGCAAGATTTCATTAGATTTGGTAGCATACAGCTGTACTTTGTTCTTTCAATCTCACAGATAAATACTTTCATTGTGTATGTTAATCAGACTGGGAAAAGATACAGAAAATGGAAGAGTCAGATTTAAACTACATTTCTGAATAATTACWTCAAGATCTGCCACTTAGTGAGGATTTCTCTTTCTTAAGTGAAAAACATTAAAGAAAATATACAGAAATTATTTTTCTTGGAAGATGCAAACCTTTATACTGACATGAAAAAGAAATGAACCAGTATATCTACTATAATAGATATTAATAGGCACCCCAAGGAGAGCAGTATACACTGTCTCACAATACTTCAGAAAGGAAGGAAAATCAAAGCAGTTCAGTATAGAGCAAACAAGGCTTTCAATAAGCTCCTTCTATATTAAAGGCTTGAGCAAAAAGATTCAGAGACCTTCCAAGACAGGGAAGGCACCAGCACAGGCAATTCTCCTTGGACACAGAGGTTACAGCCACAGTCCTGTTGATTCTGATGAGACTATTATGTACTGAAATGAATGCTGTTTGATTCAATGGGACTTCTTAGAGATACAAATTGCTTTCCTTAATTGTGATGGGTAGAATAGAGGTAAGAGAACAGTATTGGATCCTCAGTCTTTTTGTGTAGAGAAAAGAGCAATTTCCTGAGCTGCAGGACTGAAATGTTTCACCCCATCAGGGAGGTAGGAGGTGTTTTTTCATCTTTGATTTTAGGGTGGTTTTGTCCTAGTATTATTTCTGAACAAAGTATCCTTCATCATGTTAAAAAAAAACTACAAAAACCACATGCAGCTGTCATCTTCTAATGTCTTTTAGTTATTACTGCAACAGTATTTAATTATCCTTTATCACCTGACCTGAGCCCATTACAGTTGATGAAAAAATTTTGTAGGCTTTTGACTAAGCCTATTATAACACAAAACTTCATTTCTCTTCCTCAATTTCAATTTGATATAGAATTACAGTACAATTTTAGCAAGTTCTATCCAAGAAAAGACAATTTACTGAGATTAAATTGCATCACACTCATCATATGCATTCTAGATGCACTGACTACACAAAATGTCAGTTGAAGTTTGTTTAAAGTAAAAGCCATATAAGTTAAATGAACAATTATTCAAACGATAAATTCAAAAATGTATCAGTATTTAAAGTGTGTCTGCCTGGTATGAAATGGGGATGAAAAGACAAGTGTTAAACAGTGACTAGTGAGAATATACATGCAGAACATGGGGGTGCTCCTGTCCAGGCTGTAAGCATGAGAGGTAACCTGTGAGTGGATTGGAGCTCACAGTGCTATGGAGATGATTCAAAGAACAAAGCAGGTCTAACTCCCCTCAGCTTTATCCTTCCCTCTGTGCAGCTTACATCACCAATAAACAATACTGCAGAGTAGGAGTCCAGTCAATGTTTTTGTGACCTGTTTCACAGATCCTTCTCTGTGCAATGTGGTATCATGACTCACATGATAGTTTACACTGAATAATTTTACCAGAATTCCATTGATGGAAGAGATTYCCATCCATTCCTATTGCAGTTAGAGTTCATTCAATGATTGTTACAATGACCTTCCAGCTCCTGGTGAAAGTGACAGATTTTCTGTGTTTGTTTCAAAAAAAGAAAAAAAAAAACCCACACACAACAAAAAACCCTACCCTAATTCTCTGTTCTAAACACAGAGAATTCTTTGAATAAATAGACAAAAAAATATTAGTTAGTCGACTTAACATCCTCTAGGAATTATGGAATCCATTCTGATTTGGCATCTTAAATTGGCCACACTTGTTGAAACACCCAAGTAAAACCACTAATTTTTACCACTGCTATAGGGCTGCTGCAGAGGAAATGCATTCTGACAGACAAATTACAACCTGAGCTTCTATCTATAAGCTTTTCTTTTGAGTACAGCAGTCAAGATTATGAAATGCTTAAATAACTAAAGGACTCAAACCACTTAGTATGTAACATTCTGACTTGCTAAGAATATAAACAGAAAATTCAAATAAAAATGTTCCTTTTCTCCCTCTAGAATGGTTTAGTCCAAGAAATCTCATTTTCATTAAATAAAGAATATAGAATATGCTACATATGGTTTCAGCAGTTACTAACACGAGGGAATTAGTGAGTAATAGATCATTTAAATTCAAAAAGACAGAATTTCCCTTTTCAGCCAGCATACCACACAGAATTTTTTGAAATGGTGAGAGGACAGGGAATTTTTTCAATGCTTTTCACTAACTAGATGAGCTCAAACAGGTAAAAGACAAATTACACCTTTGGTGGGTAACTAACCAAACCTCTCCCTGCCAACAATTACAGCAGCTGCCTGAGACTTGGAATTGTGCCACTGGAAAATGGACAAACAGCYGTGGCATAAAGGAAAACCTGAGTTCCTTTTAGGATTTTGCTGCATTTCCAGAGCCTGAGCAGCTGTGCTGCCCTTGGGGGTGCCCTGGGACTGCATCCCCAACACACCCTGCCAGCTGCACAGCCCAGGGGTGAAGTGTCAGGGGATGGGAAGGAGCAAGGGATTGGTGGCAAAACCCACTAACTGCTGTCCTGTCTCACAGGCTGGAGAAAAACCCTTCATCAGCCACGCTCTCTACTGGGAAAATTTCCCACTTTGTTCCTCTTGCAGTGTATTTCTGTACCTCATTTCCTATTTTGCTTAACACAAGCCAAGTTTGAGCATCATCTATGTTTTAGTGCTTTCTTCTCAGCTGGGAGGACCTGTAATTGTACATGTTTCTATTTATGTGAAAGATTTAATGAGCTACCRATAAAATCTGCTATCAAAGGCAAAYAGGCAAGCCATAAGGACAAAAATATGTGTGCACCTCAGTTAAATCTCAAATACCCTGAGGATCTATATGAACTTTCATATAGATCCTGCCTTGTGTCTGTCTGAAATAGCATAATACATAAAAATGAACCAATTAAAATCTAAACCTTTTACTTGCTTAAATCTCCAGGTTCATCCAATGGAAGAGCTTTTACTCTGCTGCGCCAATGTGTCCCATGTAATGATGGCAACATAAGGACTGAATTGTCCTTAAATCTTCTGACTATAATAAACAGCATGTTGCAGGAACAGTATCTGATGCAAGAAAAAAAAACCTTGCACTGATGTTCTATACTTAATAACAAAGAGTATAAACAAAACTTTGTCAGAATGAACACACAAAAATCCAAASCCCACAAAAAACAAACCCAAACTAAAGTCTCAGAAATATTGAGTTCCAAACTATTTCTATGGCATTTGCTCATCTTTTTCAACTTTTTGTTTATTTTGTTCTTCAAGAAAATGAGTTATCACAGTTCAAAAATTATCACAAATGGAYACATTTCTTATGAGCCCAGTCAATTTTACAAAATTATAACTAAAAGCAACCAAATAATGTTCTTACTAAAAGTGTAAGCAGCAGAGAGCTGTGCTGTGGGCAGCTTCTTGCACCTGTGTTAGCTGCCCTGTGATCAGAAGGAAGGCTTTGTTCTCTTGGGGTGAGCAGAAGAGAACAAATGAACTATGCAGAGACTGGCTCTGCTTTGGGAGGTTTTAACTGCAGTACAGGGAAGGGTCCTTGAAAATTGTGATCTGTTTACTGGAGTAGCTCATTTAACTGTGAAATTCCCTTTAAAATCTGCAGCTGAAATAGCATAACAGACATGCAAAACTTAACTCCTCAGCTTGCTTTGCTTTCCAGTAATGTCAGAATTTTGAAGCATTTGAGGTGTGGAGAAACAGCAGCATTCCTTTCATAACTGGTAAACATGGCCAGCACTGAAGAGGTTCCCCAGGGAAGTGGTCACAGCCCCAAGGCTGCCAGAGTCCAAGTGTCTGGACAAGGTTCTCAGGCACAGGGTGTGACTCTTGGGGTGTCCTGTGCAGGGCCAGGAGTTGGACTCAATGATCCTGWCAGCTCCCTTCCAATTCAGCATATTCTGCAGTCCTATGATTAATGTATCTGCTAMATGACATTCCTGTCCTTCACACTATTTAATACTTCAGTATTTCAGGCAGTTTAGCCTCCAGCTCACCTATAAATATCCTTGATAAATCTGTGGCAGTCCAACCAACAACAAGGAGAAATATTTGACAGAGGAGGGAAAAATTTTGCAAAGCACACAGTACAGTTCAAAGCAATTTGGTACCTATACTGTGACCAGTCAGCTGTGCTTTACATGGCACAACATTCATTTCCACATGGACTTCATTCTTGCTCTACATCTRTACTCCAGCAACATGGAAAGGCTCTTTTGCTTGGAGATCTAACTTTAATAATAGGGCAGAGGGTGATGAAAATGTCATATTTTGCCCTTACTGCTAATATACTTTAAAATAAGAAAATAATCAATAATAAAGTAATTTCCTTGACTCCTAGGGGAAGAAGAAGGAAAGCTCTGCATGATTATCTGGATGACCTCAAATTCTTCTTTAATAGTTTTTCATTTATTTTCAGACTAAAATTTGACACCTAAGATTGCTGACATGTACCCTTTTTTGTGGGCTGCTGCTAGACTGACTCCCTTTACTTTCCCATATTGCATAGTACAGAAGAGAAATACATTTCAAGTTCTGCAGGATTCCAGTTTCACTGGCAGTGAAATTGTGATTTGACAAACATGAACTGGATGATATTCCACCACTCACCAGGCCTTCAAGAACCCAGGATAAACACACGAGAAGGGCATTGCCATTAATGGCACAGTCCCACATATAAGAGACAGTTACTGACAGTTACTTATTCTAGAAAGAGTAAAGCACTTCATGAACATCCAATGAGAATGGAATTCTGTAACAGTCAAAAAAATGACTAATACAACACATGCTCCTTAGATATAGTATCAATATCTATACTCCTTTACATTTTAAAGGGAAAAAAACCCTAACTATGAATTACCTGAATAACTTCACACACTTTGCTAATTCAGGGTCTCTGTGATTTACAAATTACCAGCAATGGGSCATAAATTTTCTTGTCTAATACAGACTGATAACTCATTGTGTGCAAATGACTAAGTCAGCCCCCTTTCAGATGAGGAGGAAAGTTCTGACACTAATCATCTTCCAACCAAAAGAAGTCAAAAATTGTCATATAATGGAAAACTCGTAATGACTTTTCCATTCTGAGACAGGCACACACTTGTCAGTGTGCATGGGGTCCTTTATTTGGATCATTGCATTATAGAGAGACAAACAAGCCATAAAATTGAGATTTTTTTGGTATCTATAATGCTCCTTACTAGTGCCATAAAAGAAAAAAGAATATCTCATACGTGTAAGCCTCATATTAAGGGGATATTCAAAGTGCAGAATAAGAAACTCATTAGATCTTTGAAACTGTAAAAGGCTAGCTATTCATATATCCAAATGTTAAAAAATACTCTCTGCTCCAGAAATTTAAATTACCTCTCTGACAAAAGTGGAGGAAAAAATAGACTAATTAGATGAAATATCTACAATCAGTTTGCTAAAGAACCTTAGCTACCCAATTTTTTTCAAGAACATCTATAGTAACACATTCTAAATTATTATGTCTTTTTCTCCTTACAAAGGTCTTCTACTTGTGAGATTTATTCATGAAGGGAGAGGTCTATGCCCTAAGAAAGACAAATGACAGAACACAKTAACTCATAAGAGGGAGCTCTTTGAGGGTTGTTCAGCAACTCACTGATTCTCCATATTTTTGTCATGTACAACAGTGGCTTCATGCTAGAAGATGAAATCCCCATCCTAGGTACTCTAGGTAGCTTTACAGAGCTGCACTTCCCCAAGAATATTTTATTGTGACCATAAATAAGTATTTGTAGAGTACCAGAGATAATTGATGTTAGCTGAGAGTAACTCTGTTAATAACAGCTCCCTCCAATGCTCTAAATAAAATTTATTTATGGCCACAAAGGAMCCATATAAAACACAGTATATACACTACTACAGACATCAAAAACTGGTTAAATAAATGATGTTTCATTTGCATGTGAAGGTAATAAACATTCTTGCATTTGCTGAATTTATTTGTGCCTTGCATCACTCTCTGGCTCCTCAGCAGTACATAAGTCTCTGCATCCTCATGAGAAKTCTAGTATTTCCTGACTCTTCAGAACTCTTTATATCCACAGGATTATTCTTCTCCCATATACCCCTACATTAGTTACTAGTATTCCTATATCCATTTTCACTTATGCCTCTTTTTTAGAGTAACACAATTTTTGTTACCATCCTTTAAGCCTTTCTAAAATCCTAAATACAACATATAAATATTGACTTTGGCTTAATTTGGGTCAGTAAAGCCACTGGCTTAGTCTTGCTTTGCATCAGATACATCCATGTAGGGTTTACAAGGTTGAGAGATAAGCATTARATATTTTTCCAGATGCCAGTCCAATGTGCAGCAGCAGGTCAGTAGTAAGGATTTTCAGATCTCTGTATGCAACTACTGCACACAAGCACCTTGCACATCCCAAGACATTAACTGYTACCTGCAGAGTTAAAGCTCTGGAGTTAAAGAAATGTGCTTAAAATTTRTATACAGTCTTTGAATATAATACTGATTACATGAGAGATGAATTTACTTTTAAACTTTGATAATCATGAAGATTTAAGTCAGACCTCTCTTCTCTGACTTAGCACTCAAAAGACAAAACATCCCTACTCAACCTAAATCATGTAATAGTAGAATTCTTTCTTGAGCCATCACTCCACGATTTTTCTCCTAGCATGAAAAACAATTCTGATTTCACTTCCTTTCATTAGCGCTCACTTTTTTTTTTTTACTTTCATATATAACTTCTACTTAATTTATCCGAAGTACCCTGGGTCTAGATATGCTTTATGCTCTCATATGCATGTGTTCAGCATGTTTCTACTTCTAGGATACCTTCCTGCACTAAGTAGAGACAGAGCTRAAAATCAGCTGAAACAGCTTTGAATCCAATTAATCTTTTAAACAGCATATCACAGGATTTTGGGTACCAGAGAAAAAGGAATGCTCCTCACTTGTAAGTGATGCTCTAAGGACCTGTTCACACAGGAACTGACTTCTAAGGAAGATGCAAATGTCAGGGGAGTGCTGTCCTGAACAGATTTCTTATGCGAGCACTACTGAAATGAAAACGTTCACATACTGAGCTGTTTCCCCTGTAGGTGAACTCCAAGTAAGCATCCCYAGGAGCAAGTGCAGGTCTTAAGCTTCTTGATGAACAGTTGATCATGTTTTCTGGGTGGCTCATTTTTATTAAAAATGCACTAGATCAAATAAATACCAACAACTTTGGAGGAGCAGACTACATTAAAAACAGCCCCAGCAGATAAAGCCATGGCCTGACAGAGCACAGCTTCTTGTCAGATTTATTCCAGCAGCACAGTAGGGGCTGAGCCTTCCCCTCTGCTGCTCACTCCCTCTGCACCCACTCAGCAGTGCCAGGGCTGAGGTTTGTGTCCAAATCTGGGTCARAACTCTCTTTGTGCAAAGATGCCTCCAAAAGGGAGGGCAGGAGCAAGTGACCCTAGACAGGGAAATCTCTCAGACTTGTCATGAAGTGACAGCCTCTCACCTGCTATCCATGAGGTCCCCCAACCTGTGTCCTACAAAACCCGCCAAAAGAAATTCCTTTCTTTTCAGACCCTCTAAAAGCACAGTTATTTYTATTAATCTTCATTAATATGCATTTAGAATCCATTCTTGTCTATAATAATTTCTTTTTTGAGGTCCTTTCCTTTAGACCCACAAAACAACCAGGTCTTTAAAGAAAACACTAGAGATATTTACTTAAATATARTGATTGCTCTAACATTCGAGATTGTCCTTTCTCATATCAGAGATGGAGRGAATCATTTACAAGTAGGCAAAGTTGCTGAGGCGGTTGCTGAAAGGCCTAGCAAGGAAGACTAGGAAAACACTTGTTTCTCAATTACTAGTTGTGGTTTAATACTAGAATATTTTATGCTACCTTGGGCTGATTTTTTTTTTTTTTTTACTTTTCATAAACGCATTCACCTCAGTTGCCTTAATGGGATCTTTTTACTTCATAGCTTCTAACATTAAACAATTTTTGCAAAAATGTGTCTTTCTACTTCACGTTCTCTGGTGTCTAGTTTTTAAAAAGTCTTAAGTAAATTTGTATTTTTGRTCTAATATTCTAAACACTTTCTTTCATCTGTATTCCATATGCTTTGCTCAATACAAAGATCACTAACAAGCTAAGGCATGAATTTGATGTGTTTCCACAACAATTAAACTAACAGCCTCCAAGAAATCATACTAAATAACACAGGGCCCTAAGGGCTTAATATATTTTTAAAAATCCAAAAGATTTTTCATATTTACAAGTATATTCTCCTGTTATTTTTGAACAAGTGTCTACTTACTGTGCATAATCTATAATTTGTGCTACTAACAGAATGCCAGAGAAACGTGGAAAAATGTTCAAAATATACCAAAAAAATCMCTTCTCTTTAAGGGGGAAAAAACTGAAAACAACAAAAGCCTCTTCTAGGAATTATGACAGAGCTGTGTGCAAGCTCCTCTTATCTCAGGCTTGGCATCAGCCAAGAAGCACCTTTCCTAAAAAGGCAGATTTTTGACAGACACAGCAATGCCAAAACAATAAACAGGAAGCTCAGCACAAACACTGCTGAACAATTCACCAGAACCGGAAAACCACAAATGTTCAAAACTGTTAAGGTTTAACAAGAAACAAATATATTCTTAAGCTCTGGGTATTCGTGACAATGTTTCCTAAATCTTCCTAAAGTCTAGAAAACAAAACATTTCTTCTTAAAAGAGGCTTTTCAGGGATATGGAGCRCAATATGTGAGGAACCCAGCCCTGCCCAGAGTTACAGTGGGGGAAAAAAAGCTGAGTAGTTTCAAATGGAAACTTTTATAATTAAGAAAATTCTCCCATCATTGAAATACAAATGTTGATTTTTCAATTTCACATTCTAGTGTTACTTAAAAGAAAGACATTTTTATGAAGTCCTGTAACCTTACCTTGCAGACTCTTTTTTGTCATTACACTTGAATTTTTCTTATGTTATTGTATTTATGTTTTGTTCCTACTAAACATTCAGTTATGATACATGTATTCCATGCTCCTGTCACTTTCCAATCACTTTAGATGATTTTCTTTCCAAACAATATGTATAAAAAAAATCATTTCTGCTTCAGAAGTGCCACTCATGTGGAACTAAACTAAATCAAACAACAATTAACAATATGTTAATGAACTAAGCCAGAAGTTTAATGGAGATGAAAAAGCATTTTTAGCACTTGTATGGAGATTATCTTAAACAAAAGCCTCCTGCAGCTAAATACATCACATAAACAATAAATTCCAGGTTTTTATTACAAAAATTAATTTTTATTTGCAATAATTGGCAAATTTAGCAAAAGGCAGATGGAGCATTTCCTGCTACTGATAAAGTGAAAACTTGTTCATCTCATAAAAAGTGGAGCATGGCAACCATAAAATACAGGGGGTTTGGCAAGTGATCACCACACCTGGTATTATTTTAACAGGCAAAATCCTAGCAGAAGATATAGTTCTTTCAAGCTGAAGATAATGAAATACTGGCTTCAGAGAGACCACAGTCTGACAACAAGAAATGAGTTCTCACATTATGAGATAAAAATATACCGGATATTAAAAAAAAACAGGTGATTAATACATCTTAAGTAGGTATATATCTTGTTAGCATAAATCCTGTTAATATTAATCTCCATTTTCATATACACATTTTACCTCCYCCTCACTTGCTGAATTGAATTCTACAATTATTTACATGGAGAAGTATTAGGCAAAAGAAGGTTAGGTTAGAAATCTCCAGAAATAATTATGAATATTTTTTCATCCTCCACAAATTCCTTTAATAGTATTTAATACTAAAACTAAAAAAGAAACATAACACAAAAAGTTACTTAGCTAAGAAATATTTAGCTCAGAAAATGACTGCATTGATTACTGTTTTGAACTCCTCATTGCAGTTCCTCACCATTCATGCTCTATAAATCTCAAGRGGAGCCAGCAGTGGTGTCCCCAGTACACAAATGGTGGGTGACACCTGACTGGGCAGCTTTGTTGTCTGGAATTCAGAGRGGAACTGAAATTCACCCTTGCTCCAATGGCAGCTTCACCCACTGCTGCAAGATGCAGCCTCTGTGTGTGACACACGTGGGGAAAGGACTTTGGCAGCATCTGTGACCATTCCTGGCCACCACCATTCTGAATTTCACTACCAGATACACAGAAGCTCATCTGGGTATATCAGTTTTGTTGCACTCCCAAAAGACCTTTGATGTCCAAATAACATTTTTCTTGCTAAAGACAAAACAAATTTCAGCCATTTTATAGCTGCCATTTATATAATCTACCTTGTTTATTAGTGGTTTTAATTCTGCTTAGAACTCTTTGTAAATGTTTTTCCTAATGTAGTCAACTCATTTTTCTGGCATGGACTTTTCTGTTTGTCTATTGTCCATATGTTCATCAAACCCAAAATATAATTGACTGCAAGCTTATTTGCATGGCTTCCCATCTGTCCCTGTCAAGTAAACTTTGTTTTACTATTTACTAATGGAAAATTAACCTTCTGTGCTCTTGAAAAATGAATCAGTAACCTCCATTAGGTAATTTATTGTCCTATTAATTTGTAAGGCAGATACCCCTTTGCAAAGGCCCTATCAGCAAATATTAAGGGAGGAGAACAAGCACCTGGGTGCTACCACTTCCTGCACTGGTCTGCATAAAAGTTTCTGCTTCCTTATGGTTGATTAAGCTTTTGTCTTTGTCTAGAGCCTCCACAAGACACTACATTATCACTCTGTAATTCAAACAAAAAAAATTATAACATATACAGGAATTGCAATGTCATGGTATTATAAAGTCATTCCTGGAATGATGCCACAGTTCATCTGGTTAATAAGTATGGAGACCTGATTCCTTCCAATACACATCTATTTAATAGATAAAATCTTGTTCCTACTAGCACTTAACACATACCAAAATTAGATTTATAAATGAAAAGTGAAATTAACTTCAGATTGCTTTATAATTATGCAGCAAGTAGGATTTGCTTAACTTAGACCATGCACACCAATTGCAGCCATAACCCTGACTCCACAGCCTCTGAACGCATCCACAACAGTTGGGCCACATACAGATAGAAAGCAGAAGGATATCCTTCCCCAGAGGAAACAGCAGGGTCTATAATTTATCTTTGCATATAAAGAGGAAAATACCTCTTTAAGTGTGAGGGAAACCAATGGTAACGACCAAGGAGGGTAGGAAGGTACAGCACKTGTGAGCAATCCTCATTCACCCAGCTGGCAGGGAACAGCTTTCTCCAGCAACAAAGGTTGAGAAGTTTGGCTTCAGCACTCTTGTACAGCTCTGTCTTGTGCCAAAATTGAACATAAAAAAGAAACTGGAGAAGTGCCTGGGAACAAAAACTCACTTCTCTGAGGTTTCTGAAAACTAACATGGTGTAGAGCTGTGATCTCCATTATTGCACAGGTGCTGCCATGCAAAGGCAGCAGCRCGGAAACAACGTAGTGTGAGGTGTTATACACCATGTCCCTGGCAGCAGGGCCAGATTCAAACATTGCAAAACTGCTTTGGCAATGAGATTGCAAAGCACGTGAGCACTGTCTGAAAGCATGCACAAATATTTATCCTATCTACACAAATGGGATGAGCAACCTTTATGGTTGAAGGATATTTCTTTACACCAAGCAGAAATAATCAATTAAGCTTTTAATTAATTCCCAAACAGCAAGACTTAGTGGTGCATTTACTTAGCTCAGAAGCAGATGATGTCTAGGTCTTGTTAATGCCCCTCATATGCTACTATGGTTAAAAACAGAAGTCTTCCCCCAAGGCTGGTTTGCGCTGCAGGGGTATCTCCAAGCAAAGCTGGAAAAATACTTTCAGCTGAGCAAAAACCCACAAAAAATGAATCCATACAGACACTCCCCAAACAGCATCAATACACATTTTCCTGCCATAAATTCAACCCAAATTTGTTATAACACAGGAGCTGACTGGCATTGCTTTTGCCTGATTTTATAGCTTAGGTCAGACTCTCAAGTAATCAGGCTCTGTTTCCAATCAAGAGCTTTGGACTTGGGTRAAGAAACAGGTAAATCTATTTGGATACAAACAGGAAAAGGACATATGTACATAAATAAGTATATAAATACATACATATAAAAAAATACACACATATATATRTGTGTGYRYATATATATGTGTATACAYACATATATATACACACACAGACACCAGTTTGACTCACTGTTGATACAAGTCCATGTGAGAAAATGCTGAGTATTCAGATGCTCATTGCCAGAAACTAAAGAGTAATTTATCCCCTCATCTGTCCTTTCTGTGTGCCACAGAAGAGGAGAGGAACACTCTCCCATCATTTTAGACTTGTSCTGGCACAACTGGACTGGGATGCAAACACCAAAGGGTCTTACTTGGAAAACTTCTTTGGCCATGCTTTGTGCAGTGACATGGTGCTTTTCTACTCAGCCTTCCCAAAGGGCCCTGGGAAGAGAAGACAGAACTGGTGGCCTGGCTCTGCCACTTTGTGCCCCAGGAGGAGAAGCAGGAGGGGCAGGGCTCAGCAGTGACACTGCTTTGCACAGAGCAGCCCAGGTTACCAGTGAATTTTGCATTGAGAATTTCCTCAATCTTCCAAAAGTTAGAATTTGAATTTAGCTAAGTATTTCTTGGATTTGAGTATGTATTTACAATATATGGTGTAGAAAAAAATGTGGAATGAAATAAAGAAATTAATGTAGACACCTTAGACAGGTATACCTTCTACTTTCAAATAAATACAGTTCTCATCTATTTCTGTGGGAGTCCTGCGTGAATAACAACCAAATAAAATCTCTGCAATCTACCTTTATGTGTTCTTATACATTACAACTCATAAATATGCAATATGAACAAAAAATATCCTCAAAGAGACTACAACCACACAGGAAAAAAAAAAAACACACACAGAAATGCTATACCTTCTCTTATTTAATTTTTAAAAGCTAGTGTTGTCGGCATACTTGTCTAACATTTGAGAAATTCAATTAAAACACACCTTTTGCATTGTTCCCAGATTTTGCAAACCTGCTCCTTTGAAATACAGGGTGCTGCAAATGTCAGTTTTTATGGATACTGGACTCACACCTGAGCACCAATTAAAATAAAGGCATCCTATGGCCAGTGGTTCCCAGGCAGTGGCCTTGCTTCCAGCAGCATCCTGGGGTCCTCTGCCAAGGCTGTACCAGACTTCAGATCCCTGAGTGACATAACCCAGGTCCTTCCCATCTCTGGGCACTGCTGTGTGGTTTGATGCCCTGCCTGCAGGCTGATCTGTGCTCTGTGAGGCTCCTTGCTCTCAGGCAGGGCAGAGCAGCCCCTGCTCAGCCCAGGTGGCACAGCCAGGTCCCTGCACAGCTGCAGCTGCTCCAGTGCTCAGAGCCCAGGCTCAATCCCAGCTGATGATGGAACCCAGACAGCATCACCCCAGAGCAATCAGCACCTTGAACACACTGAGCTAAAGCTGGAGCTGCTAAAGCCAGCRTGAAAGAGTCTGCAGGATTAGATGTGCAGACTACTTAGCAAGATTTCCTTAGCCACAACAGACTGAAAATAAAAATCCTGAAGTGATAAATTCCTCAGGATGCTGCTCTAATCAGCGGGGTTTACATAAGCGTGTCCTACCTGCGAACTGCACTCAAACATGGAATTATTTAATCAAAAGGAAATTTAAGTGCTTGAAAGGAAATAAAGGTTTTATTATCTGCAGGCAATTGTTCAGTTGTAGTGTTCTCGTTCATTGTCTGGGGGAACTGAGGTGATTCATGAATATATTCTGCTTTCACTTCTACTACAGATACAAGCTAACCACTGAAATATCACAACAATTTTTACTTTGGTTCTGCTTAACTGCACCATCTTCTGTCAATGTAAAACATCAATTGCCCCAGAACAATCAATCAAAAACTAAATTAAAATTAGACATCAAAATTTCCATGTCACAGGCTCATTTTCTTTGTGTTAAAGGTGATGGAAGTTCATTGAAGCCCAGTAGTAAGGTGAGGAAAACTAGGCCCTGCAAAAATGGTGAACAAAAAAGTTTAGGAAATGTGTGGGGTTTAGTGTTGCAGCACAAGCAGCCCAAGAATCAGCTAAATGTATTCTATAACAAGAACCAAAAAAACCAACAACAAAAATAATAGAAAGCCTGTTGAAAAATAAATAAAAGGCATTAGTGTAGTATTTAATAGAGGATTATTTTAAACATCACATTGACAGAAGTTTGGTGGGATTTATTTGATTTTTCTTTTAATTGTAAATTCACCTTTGTTGTCAAGCTCTTGCTTCAGAGTGGGAAAGACCTTTATGTACCTRTTGCTAAAGACTGACAAAATGACAATTTATGATCTTTTGCTCAGCATATSCAATTCCAGTATAGAGCAGGAAAAGTCAAGAAATTCTCACATATTCCACATCCTTTAGATGCAAAAATAAAAGAATGGAACACCAGTCTGCAAAGCCTTATCTTATTGAATTAATATTGACTCAAAGGTAAATTCAAATGTTCTCCATTATTTACTTCTGTATAGATTATATTTATGCTATGCYTTCAACATCCTGATTTTTGTCAAGTCATTGTTTGCTGACATACTTGATTTAGGTGTGATTTTGACTCTCCAATGATTACATAATCATTGGCCTCCTTTCACAGTCCATTATGTTAACCCAAATCTGCAAAAACATGATTATTTCAGTMTTTGAGCAGTTCAGAGACATTAAATATTCACAAGTTTCCCTTTTAGCTGCTGAGTGACTCCTGAATAACCATTAAAAAAAAACCCTACCATCTAATAGATGCAATTGTGGAAAAAAAAAAATCACTGGCATATGCAGACATTGCTTTATTTCACACTCAGTTGTTACCCTCTTTTGGCAGCAACAAAGTGACAAAATGAAGGGAAAATGAAGCACCTGAACTCTGCTATGATAACACAGATGTTGGACCCAGTGAACAGCGCAGCTCAGGTCAAGTGTAGCCTGTCTGTGCTGCCCCCAGAGAGTGCCTGGCCTATCTGCAGCTGCAGGGGCAGAGGTTGCTGTGTGTAGCAGTGTGACCTACATTTAAGGTGCACAGAGCCTTTACATTTTCAGTAAACCAGTAACCTGCAATTAACATTTCAAATGCAAAATGTACTGCAGAAGGGCGGTGCTGTTCAACCTACTCTGTCACAAGCAATCATCATTTCCCAGTCCTTACACYACCAAGGCACATGCATAAAACATATTTATCTGTTAGCATCCTCAGATTTCTGCCACCTTGCTGTGTCTAGCATCACACTGACAAACTGAGGCTCCTTTGACCACACAAGCAGAAACAAACATAACAAAAAAAAAACCCAGCTGTATGAACACAAAGASCTTGTGGAGAGAAAAGAAAACATACAGGTGTAAACAACAGAAAATTTACAGAGTGTGCATGGTGAGGCAAGGCTGAATCCTCCAGACCACTGGGAGCACTCCCCTTATTCCACCTGCAGCMCTGAAAGATCAGAGCCTGGACCGATAATTGCCCTGTGATATGTAAGRTTGTGGTTTTGGAGTAGAGCTGACAGAACTGCTTTACCTTATTCATGGGCCAGCTCCTCAATTGTGACTTCTGGCACAACCAGAAGAGGTGGCAAACCAGAGACACCTCAAAATTAAGTCAGGAAACAGCCTGTTGTTATCTCCCCCGGTATCAAAGAGCCTAATTTAYTTGGGCAGGATTCTGTTTATTTGCTATGGTTGAAGCAATGGTTGCCTGACTGCCTGTAGAACTGAAAAGAGAGAATCTGACTTCCAGGYGAGGTTTGCCATCTCCTTGTCACACACCTGCTTCCCACAAACCTGACTGCTGAGTGCTCACAGGGACTCAGGCAATTCTGCAGATATTTGGAGGTATGGCAGGTGCCAGTTGCTCCCAGTGTCTCAGGCTGACAGCCTGTGGCCAGTCTCTGAAACACCTCAGCTAGGAAGGAAACAGGGGTGGGAGCACAAGCTGAACAGTACTGATATAACACAAAAGGAAAAATGAATACAACCATGAAGACAAACTAATTGAAAAGCCTTAAATCCCTTGAAATGCATTTAAAGACTATTTAAAGAAGCCAAAGGTAAAGACAATTTGAAAGCAGTCACCAGTGCAAGCAATATAAGAAAATAATATCACTATTTGTTGTATTGAAGACTTCTGGAAGTAATTTTACTGTGGTAGCACCAYTGAATGCTCTGTAGAAGTGTGTTAAAACTGGGCTGTTAAATGTTTGGATGTTCACATTTATATAACATTCTGTGAAGATCCTAGAAATGCTGAAGAAATTATACACTTTACAGACAACACATAAAAAAAATTATATCCATGAAGTTCAGCAGTGGCTTGGCAGCTAAGAACACAAAACAAAAAACAATCACCAAAAAGTAACCAGATAATTGAAAGCAGGCCTAGCTCAAACATTACCCAGAGGATCTGTACTATTTTTTGTTTGATTTCTGTGACACATCACAAGTGACCATTGCTCCAGAATAAAACAGGACACTGGGTCAGATCCTGRTTTTAGTGAGGAACACTGACTGCAGCCCCAAAAGTAAGAGACTGAGGTGAAATACTTTGTGTTTCCCAGGTATTTTAGCTTACAGAATCAGTGAGTTGCTGACCAGGAGACAGAGATTCAACAATTCTCAGCCTTGATGCAATTTGCTGCATCATCTAAATCACCAGATGTGCACAAGAGCAAAAGAGTTGCATCAAAACCAAACACTGACCATCTACCACATGCAAACATGAAATTTAGAAATCATCATGAAAATTGTAGGCACAGTGYATGATCCAGGAAACCAGGCAGGCATAAAACTAAAATATGGAGAAAAGCTTATTATATTTTTATGGTCTGCTCACATGCCTAAAATAATATTTTACTGAAACTAGGTCAGAAAGCTCAGAATCTTGCAGGATCAAATGCAGAAAAAAAAAAACCAACAATATTAGGACTAATAAGAGAATTGGKGAAAAAACCAGGTCCTGCTTTTGAAGTGTTCATAACATGTTCAACATATCCAGTCTCTAGGCTGCTCAACTAATTCTACAGCCATCTTACACTTTTTAAAAGAAAGCTTTTACTTTTTGTTCCTCTTGAGGTATATAGATATAATTCCACCAGATTGACCAGGCATGAAGCTACRGTGTTTGGAAAGCAAAAGCTCAGCTGGAGTTGAGACTTAATTACCAAGAGCAAAGAGAGATTCTGCAGCCACACTGGTGGYAGAAGATTCACCTCAGAGTTCTCCCTGCTTCCAGCTGGAGTTGGGACTGGGGTTCCTTCCRACCTGAATCATCCTATAATGTTACTACTTTTAATACTGACTAGTCTATTAAGTTCTATTAGCATTAGTAACTTAGTTAAATTAATTTCTATTAGTTGGAAGTACATAGAAAAAACACAAAATTAAATAAAGTGGAAAATATATGCATGATTCAGAAATAAGTTGTGTGAGAATAAAGGTTTAAAATTTGCTTTTTATAAGTGTTCTCTATTTTGTTAAAGTTCATATCTACAAATTTTGCAATCATTTGTATTCCATGAATACCCTAACAACCAATTCATCCAAAATTCATCTGTCATTTTTGCATGTATTCATACAGTGCTCATCACAAGCCCATTGGACCACTGAGGTCTTTTAGAAAACCATAAAGTGGTGTAAATTTCTACCATATTCCTGATGTTTCAAAGTTTTTGCTCACTCTCCAGGAGGACACAACAAAAGACATTTTGATGTACAGGGTAAAACTTTTGGCCTATTTTAATCTGTGGTAAAAATCCTGTTAACATCCATGTACCTGGATATTATTGTTTATCATTCCAAGTCAGGGGCCAGACAGATACAGAGAGTGG
Source organism: Cardinalis cardinalis (assembly GCA_014549065.1). Lineage (NCBI taxonomy): Eukaryota > Metazoa > Chordata > Aves > Passeriformes > Cardinalidae > Cardinalis > Cardinalis cardinalis. Next base: position 3,583,237 of record JACDOX010000062.1, read on the forward strand.
AAAGCACCACTCTCCTGCAAAGCGGCCAACTTCAGCTGTAGGGGAAGGTAGGGGAAATATATTGGGAAAAGAAATTAAAATTGTTTGCAMAAGCTCCTCACTACAGACTAGTCCTTGTTTGCAAAAGCTGATGATTCTATGACTGCCATATAAACATTGAGCTAAACTGAACCAGAGGTTGCCTGAACCAAGAGCAGCATGAAATAATCCTACCAGATGGGAACTCTAAACATTACATTTCTGACCCTGATACAATAAACAGTGTGCAAACMGACAGACACCTTATTTAGACACACGTTAACACATTTTTAGGAGAAAATGTGTGTTTTCTGACACTTCTATTCAGCTCTCTTCAAATGAATGATGAATTGCTTGTGCTTTTAAACACAGTGAACAGGGAAGCTAAACTAAATAGAGATGTGTGCCCTCCATACCTTCTGAAGCATAGTTTTATGTCATTTAAAAGGAAAACATTGGAAGGAAYACAGCAATATGTAAACAGTGTTTTCATTGCTAGAACTGCCTGTTTCCTGCAGGCTTCTCTGCGCTWACAGCAGCCTCATAAGCAGCAGGGTCCTCAGAAAGGAGAAAAAGAGGTTGAAATCCAAATACTATTTATTTGAAATTTCAGCAAGAGGTAGAATGGTAGAAAAACCTGAGCTCTGAAGTGAGACCCACACCAACCAAATCAGCTCTGAATTCTCTTGATCCAGCCAAGAGAAAACTGTAACCACATGACAATATCCATAGAGAAGATGGAACAGGTAGCAGTAATAAGATCTTGGCCCTCTAGCCCAAGAACGTAAAAATCTTTAATTGCCACTCACAAGAGCAGTGATTTCRACTTCTTCCTATGCTTCCTGCAGTTCTTCAGACTTATTTCTACATCTATCACACATAGTGAATTTTCAGGGACTGTAAGATCAAACACTTCATAACAAAACTGTGTTAAATCTGTTGAAACTCCAGTGTACATGTTAATATTTGCCCTTGCAGGAGAGTTATGGAAACTTCTGTGCTTGACCCTGATATTAAGCCAAATCACAAATACTACTCTTTGTGGGATGATTTTGCTTTTCCTTGRAAGCAAAATTTCAGGCTGTTTACTTCATTTAAATGCATATATTTATTCCTTGAGTCAAAACAGCAGTCCTGGGATCCAAATTTAAGGTACTATTTCCCTGTCAGAAGTATACTAAGTGAAAGCACAATTATATAAATATTTAATTCCTATATTACATTATTCTTCATTCTAAGCTCATSGTTTCCTGACACTGAGACCTCTAAGAATAGTCACAATTTGGAGTCCCCTGGATCACACAAAAGAGATGTCAAACATTAAAAAGTTTGATTTTTCTCTAATATATCTCTCTGCAATCAGGAGTGAAAATTATTTTCCACAAAATAATTCATAAAAACAGCCTGTGCCCTGGGAATTTGCAGGTAACACCTCGGGAATCCAGGTACCTGAGCCCTTATGCTTCACACATCCCTGTGCTGGGACTTCACACCAGGACAGCAGCGTCCATTGTGGATTGCCTAAAGWACATCAGGACAAGGAAGGACCATCATTTCAGCCAGCCTATGTTCTCCAGAGCAGTAATGTTTTCTTTTCAGTACCCCAGTCAATGCTGGTGACCCCAAAGGGTGGAAAGAATTAAAAAAGCTTCAAATCAGRAACAGACAACAGAGATCAGAACAAACACTTAACAAGACAAGGATTGAGCCTGGAGAGCAGTACAGCAAGGACAGCTACAGCAGCAGATTAAACARAGGCACAAGCCTCAGTATAATCACAGGTTTCACAGGTTTATATACTGTGACTGTCTCTATCCAACCAGTAGAATTTTAATCATCAGTTTCCTRTTTTTCTTCCCTGTTATTTTGATCTCTACATGGTTCCAACCTGTCAGGTATAAGGGATTTAAAGCTTAATTAGTTATGAACAGGAATAAATTTGATTTCAYTCTATGGAATTTCACACTGATTATAATCACAGAAAAATAAAACAGAAATCTAAAGTWCAATCCCAGAGTGACAATACTAGAAATTATTCTAACGATTTTCCAAAAGTCTAACTGTAAACTTGTAGGAAACTGTTGTTTCCAACTACTTGTAGTAGTAGGCATCAGACTAAGCCCAGGAAAGCTGGATTCAATTTCCAATCTCATGTTCACCTAAAGAGTCATTTTCCTAAACTGATAAAGAGGGACTTCTTCTCTAACAGTTCCTTATTGCCCAGTTTTGCCTGCACAATCCTGCTTTGATTTGTTCTAACTTGGGRAAGAGCACAGGCTTGAGAACCTCTCCAGCAGCAGGTGTTTGACACTTGAAGAACACACCAAGCAGCTGCTGTTTCCTCTTTCTCAGCAAGGATTCTACARTTACCCAGGGCAGCACAGAAAAACACTCAATAGAGAGAAGTGAGACAGAAAAACCTTAAAGAAGTAATGCATTTGGGGAAATACTATTTTTAACACTGATTAAGAAAACTTCACAGGAAATATCAGCCAGGAAAAAAACTTAGATCAAATTACCTGGGGGGTACTGATTCTTGCCAATATTTTTCTGTTTGCCTTCTTTTTGTTCCTCTCCTGGTAGCCCTTCACATTTCTATTTCAAATTGTCAAGTTTCTATTGCCTTGCATATACAAAATTTCCTTAAAGAATGGAAAGAAAATTCTGCAGTACACTSTCCTTCCCCAAGCTATTTGCTATCCAAATCTCCAGCTAATAAGATGCTCTTCACCAAGAGGCTGCTAAATCACATCTACCTCCAAAAGTGACATGGAGCTGAGTGAGTGCTGCAAGCTCCCAGCTTGAGACAGAAATGGTGGATAAGAGAAGGGTAAGCAGTACATTTAGTTAGCCATTAATCTGGACTAAGAGCACAGACTGCAGGAAAATTGCCTTCCACCACCACTTACTGCAGTTACAGCTACACTTTGTAAATGTAACCATTAGCATGTTCTACTCCAGGCTAGGGGAGATAACCATAACACAAACACTAGTGTGTGTAACATTTCAACAGAAAATGCTTTCTTTTTAAGGGAAACAGAAGGTGAAATGCATTTGACACAAAAGGTGAAATGCACACTGATGCTGACTCTTCCTGGAGTGAGTTATATGCAGCATGCATCAAAACTGAGTGGGAGGAAGAAATAATGAATTTACRGATGCATGAACAACGAACATTTCTTGTTTTATAGATCTGTGGCCACTATGGGAGGAATTTAAGCAGGAGGGAACATGCTAGTAAGTGCACAGTAGAGACACAACTTAATGATGGTTTGCAAGGCAGAGGCTTTTCACTTTATGGGAAAAAAACTATTAGTGGATAAAGAAAGACCTGTTTTCAAAAAGAAAGGTGTTTAACTGTTGTTTTCCTGTGCATAGAGAGGCAAGAACTAGATTTTCAGTACTCTCTCATTCTCAAACTGGCCTTAAGAGTAATTTCAAAGTCTACTGAAAGAATTAAGTTCTCCTTAACTGTGTCACTGTCTGCACAGCTGCAGCATCTTAGAGAAATATTTGGCTTCGTGTGCACTAAACTCATGTTTAGCTTCCCTGTCATAACTGTTACACTTGCATAGCAGAAGTTTAGACTTCTGTTTCACTGCAATATGTCTGCATGTTATTTTTTGTCTTCAGTTGTTTAGTACCAAAGGCAAATCTGGGGRAAGATGACAAACCACAGCTGCATTTGCTTGTGCAACAGCCAGGGCTGGCTCACAGAACATCTCTTGGAGTTTGCAACCCACCGTGCAAACTTGGGCTTGGGGACTTTCTCCTGCCAAGTTTCCATTTCAGTTCCAGGTTTGCAGCTGATATTGCTGAGCCTCCTGTCAATGAACTTCCAGAAARGGGGAGRACAGAAGGAGGAGTCACAGCTGTATGGAGCCCTCCCTGCTCAGCCCCAGCCCAAGTGAGGGYGTCAGTGTGTGGGGAGCAGAGAGCTGACACACTGTGCTCACAGCTGCTCCACTGGTGTGGGAGGCAAACTGCAACCTGCCCAAGCTGGCTTCACTGTTACTCATTACACCTCTCTGGAGAAACTGGAGTAATCCTTCAAGAATTAGAAACAAGCTGCTACACGCRTGATAACGTGTTCATCAGGAGTAAAGGGAATAAATTACTTCATTTTGTTAGTTTSTAAGTTACTGAAACCAGTTCTTAGGGTTAAGTCCTACAATTTTTATTATGATCAAATTAACGATAAAATTAATTTATTACTCCCTAAATGCAGAGTTCTGTTCTTGACACAAAGAGATTTTTTCTTCCCAAACAATCTATACACAGGACTGTTGAAATTTCCTTTTATGTTCTTTTTTCACTACCCCATCCACCAGCCTGTGTTACACCCATAGGAAAGAAAAAAGAGGCAARACTTTCCATGCTGTGCAACAGCACTGTCAAACAGGCCACGGAGCTCATAGCCAAGAAAAATAGAGCAAAACAGACTAAAGGTATTCACAGAACTGCAAGTGACTTTGCTAGTGAATTTCCATAGGTCACTCAGGGTCAGCTAGCAGATAACAATGACTGTGATTTCCACCAGAGCACACACCTGCTCACCCTGCACATGATTCCTGGTTCTGAAGGACTGATGCCTTGAGCAGCTCTACCCAAAGACAGGCTGGCCATACGCATTTAGGACACAGCAACAGCAGCAGAAGGCTCTGCTCTTCACACTCAGCTGAACAAAAGCAGGCAGCCTGTTCAGCTGTTTCTAATGCTCACACAGGGAAATGTTTAYGTCCAGAGCCCAGCCTCTTTTACTGGCAGTGAGAAAAGATGACTGAAAGGGACAGGAATTCTATTTGAAGGCAGCCTTGCAGGGGAGGGACAGGGAGCACCAGTCACATCAATAACAGCAGAACACACTGGCACAGTGTGGGATATTACATATAAATAACCCTAGAAATCCTCAATTCCTGTTCTCTTAATAGASACTGAGGCTTCCCAAAGTAGAGAAACATTTGTGCTTAAGTGCTGAGAGATCTGTTGTGGGCACCAGACAAGTCTGCTTCTGTCACCCACTCAGAACACAGCAGTCCCTTAGCAGACATGGCTGAGGGAGTGGCACAGGTGCAGGAGGGTTGTCCCAAAGAGGTGGCACCATCTGACAGCCACCCAGGAGTCTCTGAAGTGACCACATGGTGTCAAACCACCTTCTGGAAAAGCCTCTATGCACAATGAGCAATCCCAGTCATCCCCCTTCCCCCATTCTCCCTTGAGTTTCATGATTGCCAAGGTTATAATTAACCCAGGAAGCTGATTAGAACATTGTTATTCCCTGCTACACAGTTGACTATTGTGGTACAGATGGAATTATTTCCTRTGTATAGTAAAACACTTAAATAAACTGTAACCAGGTCAGGTGACAGCTGTGTGTTTGACTGGGTTCAATTTACAATGTCAACAGATAACACACCCCAGTGATGAAGACAAGCCTAAATTCTGGGGCTTATGARTATGGCTCATTTTGAAAAGGTATCAAAAGTGAAGGTCAGCCACTTAGGAGAAGAAAGATCTAAGCAGCAAACACACAAACTTATCCCACTCCTCACCAAAAAATGCCTGTGTTGTCTCATTTAAAGTTTTTATGGAGGATAAGGATGAGTAACTTTTAATAATTATATGAATATTGACATTTCAGTTGATGAGTCATTTTCATGACTAAATATTAAAAATTAACTATATTTAAGTTCTAATAAAAAGTTGCTGTAAGATAAATGTTCTTTTGCCTATGTACTCAGTGGTACAGTCCCAYGAAGGTCCTGCACACAGTGCAGCTCTGTAAAACAGGATAATCTTAATACAGACATATAGAGAAAATTATTTAATACAATGCTGATTTGGATTTGGCTACACAGACAGRACTATTTATGTTCTGCATACTTAATTATCACTGAAAACAAAGCATGTTTATAAAACACCAGGACAGCAGTTTTTAGCCCCCAGAGAGGGGAAAAAACAAAGTTTTTTCCTCTTTTTCCTCTTCTTCTGCACAAATTGCATCACACCCTGACAATGAGATCCAGACTACTCAAAGAGGCAAGCAGCCCCATACATTTAATCTATATATCTAATCTTTTTTTCATTTCATTTAACAGGATAGGGTGCTATTTATGATTCCTAAAATGGAAGGAGCAGCATGGCAGTATAACAAAGCCCAACTTTAAACCAAGTATGTTAACAGCCATATGTTTTTAACACACTCAGTGGATAAAGAGGCAAGATCCTCCTGTTAAGRCTCAGATTATACTTTCCTGAAGTAKTGTCTGCCATCATCATCCTCATCCACAGAAGAGTGTAAGGAAACTAGATTCTCTGGTTCAAAACTAACCCACGTAAAATCCCTCTCCTTCCCTGCACCACTCCCTTCCAACTCCCCCTACATATGTTTATTTTCAGCCAACAGAAAAAATGGTTTAGTCAGTTTGTCTCATGGGCGTGGGGRTATTGTGTGTGCTCCTGTCAGCCCTTTGCATACATTGCAAAGTGCAAATATAACATGGTTATCCAGGCTAATCAGCTGCAGGGAGTTATTGGCATAGTCAGTCATGGACACGGCTTGGAGAGATGCACTGCACCAAGTTCTTCAAGGTTAGTGTGAAAAAACAGCAACACAATAAAGGGAAATAATTATCTTTTTGGATGTAGTTATCACTTTCCAACTTCTAAGAAAATACTTCAGCACTTTTCAGATCAACTGCAATTTTTCSCAGGTCAGAAAAGAGGCCAAGCAAAATTCAGAAGAAACTAAAGTTCTGAAAGCTAAATTACCTCCTCTATCAAAGAAAACTGTGCAAAATTATGCCTTTAAATTCAGGGAGCAGCAAATAGAGAGCTCTTGGTAACCTTAAACAGCAGCAGGTATTTATTKATACTTGAGAAGTTCTACACCCTTCTGGAAGAAAAGAAATTCCATGCTGGTTCAAGCTGACATGTTAATTTTGCCTGCAATTATCCTGTACTTTGCAGTGAATGGATAAATACCCTGTGCTGTGACTGCCATGTCAGGGACCTCCAGAGGAGCAGATCTATCCCAGATGGTGCAAAGCACTATTCCATCATACCTCCAGTGGTGTGTGCTACCAACAGATCCTCAAGTGGCCTTCAGGTACTTCCCACATCAAGCCTACCCCACCTGCAGGTACAGTGTGCTGCAATGTGAGGAACACACCAAAGCCAGGATGTGTTCTACTTAAATAAATATATTCTGCAGGTACAGAACTACCACAACAAAGCAGCTAGATATTGTTTGGTTGTGTGAAGGTTTTTGCCACCAGGTAGAATAAATTAGTAGAGAGGATAAACTATTCATGCTTTAACAGAAGAGCAGTGAGAGCTGTATTTTTCATGCATTATTTCAAAATTTTCCAGTTTATATAAGTGCTGCATCCTTTGTCACTTTTTTCTACCACATGAACAAAATAAATACATTTTTAAAGTGTGGTTTATAGGAAATTTGTAGCCAAGAGCTGAAATAATTCAAAGTAAAAATTTTCTAGATTCCCAAAACATTACAAATTTGCATTCTATTAAAAGATAAATTACATACACTTCTGAAAAATGTTTGCTTAATCCGATGACCATAAAACAACTATACATATATGAATACATGTATTTTAAAGTGAAAAAATATAAAAAGTCAGKGTGCTATAGAGTAAGAAAGAACCCTAAATCTTAAGGAACTAACTGAAGTTAAGGTCTCATTTTTGATGAAAAGGTCAATTTTGATTGACTTCTCTAAAACAGTTTCATTTACATTTGGAAAAGCATCTTTTAAGAAAATATTTTTCCTACAGCTGCTCTTAGAGTGTCCCCTCCCCTTACACAATTTCTGAAAGTAGTTTCAAGAGAAAAGTGAGTAATTTTATAACCAGCCTCGAGAGAGTAAAAGGGGTTGTGTTAGTTTTCACTAGCATGGTGCAGGGAGGAGACGTTCTCTAAGTAACTGGAAAACCTGCTGAGTAGGATGATCATCTTTTTAAACTGCATAATGCTCTGGGCATGGGCCAGCTTTTCCAGAGACAGCCATCCATCTGCTTAACTGGAGTGCTTTGAAATTCCCTGCTCCCCTATCATCAATTTCCTTGCTCTCACACCTCCATTCTGACCAGAGAGCATCACAAAATCAGGTAAAGCAGTAATTGGCTCAAGTGCTTCTTGGTGGTTTGGAAGAGACCTATACTTTTTCCAAGCAGCAGCAAATCAGCCAGGTAATATTATGCCAATAACTAAAAGGAGGCAGAATAGAAAATTTCAGAATTAAAAATGGTTGAGTGAATTTAAAAGGACAGAAAACATTCCCTTCCCTTCTGCAGCTGCTCAGGGAAGCACATACCATGCCCTTCTTTAAAGCCTCAGAAAAGGAATTTAGCAGTAAAGTGAACACTCTCCAGAAGCCTCCTCCCCTCCCAAAATTAGGCAGAATCAACAGAAGCACAGAGATTCYTTCTGTGTAAAAGCCATCAATTCGAAATTTAAGGTTTGGTCACTTCTTTGTTCCTCAGTCTTTTTCATACAGATGCAGGACCTTAGGAAAGTGCAGCCTGACTTAGTCAAAATACTTTGGAGCTGGTTCTCARTGCCAGCAGAGGTGCCAGGGGACGTGGGTGTGAGCACAGAGCCATTGCCAGTCACAGCCTCAGCTTCTGCTGAGCCCTGAACWGCTGCCCGGCTCCTCCAGATGTGCCAGTGCAGATTGCAGGTGTCCCTCGTGCAGCAGGGCAGTGCTGCTCAGCCCAGGTATGAATACATCTCTAATTCATGCTCAAAATAACCTCCCTGAAGGTCCTGAGATTGATCAGCTGGAAAAAGAAAGAAGCAGTGTAGGAAAACACCCTTTTCTATCATTCTTCTCTYCAGCTATTCCTTCTCCAAATGTAAAGTCAGTACTCTCTTGTACAGCTCTACACTCTTACTGAGCTCTTAGGGCATCGTGACCTTGTTCATGTCTGCTCTGAGATGGAGGTCATAAACAACATTAACCCAAAAGATGTCACTGCAGCTGTCTCAGTTTTGAGGAACCACTCCTTGAACCTCAGTTTCTAAATGAAATTTTATTGAAGTGATCAGCTTTAGCTGTCTAAATTTCTGATCTATCCTACATAAACAGATCATGGGAGTATGATGTTCAGAAAAAATGGAGATAAATTACCATAGAAGATTTTCTGAGATCCAAACAGACCTTGTATTGTCCTTGGTAATAATGGATAAGACCCACTTGACCAGCTTTGAAAACAGGGATGTTTCGGGTACAGGACAGCTGCTGCACRTGAGCACTCAAATGGCTCCTAGTAATTTCCAGAAAAAGCAGATTCCGACTTCTGGGAAGGATTACCATTTCCCAGACACAAATAACATGAATTTTCTGTTAGGAATTACATGAAACAAAAAAGAAAATTAAGCCACTTATGTAAATTATTACATATGAAAAAAAATCTCAGACCACTGGTTAGAAAGTGGAAAGCAATAGGCTGTCTTATACAAGACAAAAACAAAACATACATTATATAACTTGTGAATAATCTGAACTGCAGTTTTTGCATCTGCAAGCAAAAAATCAAACATTCCTTCACAAAACAAAACAAAAAAAAAAGCTCAGTAAATCTTCTTGAAGTCAATCCTGAAATTCTAGTGTTCAAAACTCCCTGTGCTCCCAAGGCATTCTGAAAACCCTTGTACATCCTCAAGGGAAAAAATATCTACCCCAAATGTGGTTTTGGGACATGCCTTGGTTCCAATCATCAGCACAGATGATCCTATAATAACTGCCAAACTTTTATCTTCTAGATTTCTCTTTTTATTAATACATTTCCCAGAATATTCAAGTTGCATTTCCTAATTTGCAGCAGAGTACAAGGCCACATATGTTTTTCCTTTTTCTCTGACACATCTAGATGTTGGAGAATTCCTGTGGATAATGACCTTATTATAAATAACTGTACAGCGATGATAGCGGGTATCATCTGTAACTAGGATTTGTTAAAATTCACTGAGCAGAAATCTTCCAAGGTGGCTGCAGGAGATGCCTGCTGAACACAGGGTTCTTTGTACACTTAAACAGATGTTCATCCTGCTTATTCATTTTAATCTGCTGAAAGTATCTTAGCTAGAAACATCTTAAGAACAATTTTATCAGCTTAACTGTACAGTAAGGAATAGAACCTGGGACATGATTAGAACACAAAGAATTATAAAAGGCTTGAATATGTGCCACATATAAGTTGGCATTAAGCCGACCCAAAAAATAACCATTTTTCTTTTCAGAAGGATGCATCTTCATAGAATTGCAACATGTAAGTTAATGGCTCTTATAAATCTTCAGTAAGAACATAAAAAACATAATGAAACTTAATGAGACTTAACTATGATGTAAATCTTAATTCATCTAACTCCAACTAGTGGTTTTCAGGGATTTTTATGGCAGTATTTTTAAAGCTGTTTTCTAATGAACAAGAGATTTTCTCTCACAGTGTCTCTTTAGGTTGCCTTATAAAATAAGCCACCCAGCAGTGAAACACCCTTTGCAGTCTAAAATTCTATATATCCCAAATAGAAGCAGACAGCTGCTTTGATTTACCTTCTTATATTCAGCTATCTTGCCCCCATTCAATGCAGAAACTATTAAGGAGATTAAGTAAATAGATTCAATTTGCTATGTGCCAATCTATATTACAGAGTCAGTGGGCTTTTTGTGTTCATCAACAGAAAACAGCACAAGTTAATTGCAAAACCACATATCACAAATGGCTACAAATCTGCTTTAACTATCTCCATTTTTCTTTATTTCACAATGGCTTYAGTAACCTTCACCCTGAACCATAAACCCTGATTAGGGGCACTAAATGACTGGAATGTTCCTGGGAGCTGATTACAGGCAGTTTCCTTATGGCTTATCAAGTCTTATCTACTGATAAGGTCTTCCTCATCTCCCTTCTTCAGAGTACCAGCAGTGGGATTCAGAAAATATTCTACTGGCTTTATCAAAGACATAAATGAACTGAGTCCTCACTGCTATAATTCTCTGTGGTCTAAGGAAACAGCTCTTTGCCATTTTATCCACCCTGACACTGGGTTTACAATGCAGACACTGTAGATTCTACTGATGGATACTTATTCAGGTTTAAACATGACCTGACATATTTGTTTCAAGATTTTTTTTAAAAATATTTTCCATGGCTTTAAATAAGTAGTTTTGAACGGGACTTTTCCACAGAGTTATCATCATCAAAGTCAACAAACAACCTCAAAACAAAAAAAAAGCCCAACAAAGACATCCCACTTCCCCAAGGCCATACCCCCGCAAAAAAAAACCACACAAAAACCCAGTAAAATAAACCAAGCCAAAAAAGTACTTGAGTATTTAAGCTAAACAATTCAACTCTATGCAGTACAAAGACATAGAAATTAAATAGCTGGCAAGAAAGATTGATCCTCCCAGCTGTACAGTTTTCCACGAAAAAGCTGTCAGAGATCAACAGCTTTTTCCCACAAAGGCAGAGGGAACAGAAAGGGTACAACAGGTGCCCTTTATAGCTGTAAATTTCTTGCACAGCTGATGGAACTGACTCTCCACTGCATCAGTATTTGGGCAGGAATTCAAAGTAGATCAGATCAGAATAAAAACTGGCAAGCCCTTATTCCTTGTTCATTGTTTATATGAATTCAGTGACAAATGGAAGCCAACCAAGGGTTTCCCATTTCTGTATCACAGTACACTAGGAAAGAGCCTTAAGCTAAGGGTGGGAAAACATTCTTTACAATGAAATCTGGCCATGGCTCTAAAAAACACTTACAGAACTAACTTGCAAAAATGTATGGACATCTCAGGTATGACATCTGCCTTTCCAGATCCTCTATCTACATCACTTTTGGAAATAACAATATACAAAAACAAAATACTTTTTTCATATATTTATCTGTAAATAATATTTCTATATATAAATTTATTGAGAATTTTTTAAAGAGTTTCTAATAATCACAATGCCTCTCAACACATGAAAACCCAATTTAAATCATCTGGCTTCATTTTGCCCCTGCTAACACAAATCTTAAGCAGATGATTATTCATATCTGATTTAAGTAATGGTGCTAATAACCACAGAAGACCTGGCTCTGCTCATACTATAGGCCAAAGACTTGCCTGCATTATATTGACTACTCTCATTACTTGGAGATAAACATTTAAAAGYTTGCATGATTAGAGGTTCAAAGCCTATTTTGAATATTATAATCTCACAGATGCTATATTTTTCTGAATTAGTTGTATAAACACTGAGAACTGACAAACTAATCAGAAAATGAATGATTTTGTTGATGCTTGCATAGTGATTATCCAGTGTCTTGYAGCCAGATTATTGAGTCCTTTTTTGCTATGTTATCTATTACTCCTTCATCTCATTTGTCCTGAAATATAAATATTTTGTGTATTTTAATATAATAAGCCTTATACAGATAGCAAAGCAGTTCAGGATTATAGGTACTTAATACTTAATCATTCCTTATTAGTTCATTCTTGATTACAGTTCTAATTTTAAGGAGGCATAACCAAATTAAAAGAAAAATAATACAAAAATAAGTACATTTTTCATCTGCACCATACTTTTGAAACTACAAACCTTTTCTTTGATATTTTCATAAAGCTAATTTTTTACCAAGAAAACTCACTGGAACAGTATGGCAATGCCAGGAGGGAGGAGGAAAGAGCAGATGGMTCACTATGAGTGTTAAACCCTTGGATATCACAATGACACTTACAGAAGATAGGTGGGTATTGAGAGGAACTGTGCTTACAAAGCTGGCCAAGCACAAAACAAAGCCACTCAGACACACCACCTCCAGTGAGATGGGTGACTTTGAAGGCTTCTAACAATATTKTTCAGCAGTCTTCAGTCACAAATGCTCAAGCACTAAACTAACCTTGAACCATCTTTTCATTAATATTATCTTCCTCTCATCTTTCAATACAGAAACACTTTCATGTTCTAAAATGGCTGTCCAAATACCACAATCCAAACAATTGCTCTCAGGATGGAGACTTACTACATTTCCCTGTGAAGTACAGCAATGTTCCTGTTCAGCTGCTTACTGCAGGGCACTCCCTGGCAGAGATAATGGGTCTGTACTGAAAGCACCAAACCCAGCAAGCCACAATGGCAATAAAGGAACCAACAAACTGGTGTTAGCCCTCMTGGGGGAGATATCCCACACTGCTTGTGCTGATAGGAGGAAAGGGGAGATAAAATCATTAGTTCTATGAGCTTTAATTAAACATATTTTAGATTCATTTTTTAGACYTTAAAGAATGAGTCCTGAAGTTATTCTTGGTAGGGCACTGGTTACAGTCTGGAAAGCAACACAGTCRAGTTCTTGCTTTACAAGCAGAGAAAGATGTCTAGCAGAGAGAAAATTTATCTTCAACTGCCAACTGCTATGAATGTTTACTGTAATTACCAAGATGATTTCTGGCCATCTCTTTCAACAGCCACAGAAGAATTCTAAGTTTCTGTGGCTCCCCATGATAATACAGTCATGCTTCCTTTCACCACTGCCTCCAGAGGCGGCTCAAGCCAGGCTTTTGTGGGTAGGAACTCAGAAAAAGGCAGASACACAGGGTAAGTCAAGATGACAGGAAGATGGAGGGGTGAGAAGAACATAGGATTGAGAGAAATTTTTTWWAAAAAGAGAAATTGAAGCTGAAGTTTTAAAAACACGTGCCAAGGAAAGCATAGAAGTGATTTTTTTTTCAGGCTTATATTGTTTGAATGCTTATGACTCAGAAGCCTTCAACAGTGCAGGAACTCATAAGGCACAAGATTTTCTGGACTTGRATGGGACAGAAATCTTTCCAGGATTCTCATCATAACATGAAGAACAATTTAAGTTATTGCATCATATGCTACTATAGCCTTAAGAAGATTTAAAGTCTGTATAGTTTTTAACTGTTTATTGTAGTGTTCATTAGCAYCTCTGCTGAAAATTCTGCTATTTARCACTCATGGAACCAGTGTGCATTAAGCAAAATTTGATGAATAAAAATAATTATTAATGYTTAGCAATCCCTCCTTTTTCAGCAATTAAATTTCAAGCACCTGCATGCTTTTGTATCTAATTAAATTTCCCAAAATACTTTTCCTACTGATGTAATTTAGATGTTTCCTAGAACATTTAAAAGCTGCTGGAATTGTTTAAGTGAACATGCTATTCAACAATGAATGACACATGAGTCAGGGAAAGCACTCTGCTGACTTTACACAGWTTCCAACATTACTAACTTACTTTAGTGATAATAAATAGGTTATACGATTTGTAGCTTGTAAAAATTACACAAATTTATGATTTTCTGAGCATGTTGCAATAAGCAGAGTATTCTTGCAGTACATAAGGGGAAGCTTTATCTGAGGTCCCTGCACCCACCAGCAGATTTACTGAAATTCATTTGCATTTATTTGTCCTGGTTTCTGTGGCCACAAGAGTAATATTGATATACTCCCACACAAGGATACTCATTGAAAACCCTGACTTTGTAAGTGTGTTTACATTATTAAGATGGGCATGTTAAGACCTACTGCTTTGTCCCTCACTCCACTCCCACTCATCCCACACCATCCCCACTGGTTAAAGCTGAACTACTTCAATCCTGCCTACCCAACACACATCATTAGGGGCAGCAGCCACACAGCCCTCAGGCAGGTCTTGACGTCCTTTAATTTCTCACAAACTTCTAAACCACAACTCTTGTGGGACAGGGACAGGTATTCACCATGTTTCCCTCAGACCTAGCTGAGGCTTTTGACACCATGGCAATATTTGGCCACAAACTGCATCACTCAGCAGCACAGTCCTCTTGACTCCTCAGTCAGAGCTGGGGATTCCAAGCCTGCAATTAACAGGCTTCCAAAAGCAAAAAATGGCCCATCTTACATTCCTTCATCTGTTTCCCACATCATCAATAGCAGTAATGTAGGGCTTATCTTTTGCTGGCCTCTTTTTATTTCCCTTTCCTCAATCCCTTGTAGAATAACAGAAATTAAAATCTAGAATTTCACTTGCTTATGAGATTCTTTATTCTTTTATTTGTCTTGTCAGACTTACTGCATCTATACAATTCCCCTAGTAGATTAAGAAGCCTCAGAGGCTATTGCTCAGATTAAGCACTAGTTCTTACTGTAATCTTCTTATTCTCAATGTTTCCATCTTCTGCTCTATCCACATGATTAAACAATAAGTATATTATATCTTTCAGTACATCTGTCAGTTCAGGTCCCATCACTCAGCCTATTTCTGACATAGTCCATTGCAATGASAATTGCTATCTGTCCTTCATAGATAGTGCATTGAGTCCAATTTTCAAGCATTCTAGAAAATTATCTTATTCAGCTATGCCTAGGTTATTTCATATGCTGCCATTTTCTGCAATCTTTCAGTAGAAAAGGTCTTTAATGAGGTACCAGGCAGGCCCATCACTTAAGTTACAAGTGATGCTATGTGGGTCTAAACAAAATATCCTACCTTAAAAAAAATGTATCAATCTTCTCCTGAAGTACAATGTGACCATTTTAACACAATTTGCTGCCTTGGGAAATRGGCACGATCCCACTCGCAAGCTTTCAATAGCTTCCAAAAAAAGGCTGGACTAAAGGATGAAACTTAATTACAAATTCTACTGAAAGACAGTTCAGCACCTTAGAAAATGAAGAAAACATAATACTCTAAATGTGACGCAATTCTGTTTTCCTCATTTCTGGCTGGATCCTCAGCAGATCAGACAGTTAAACACCAACTAAAGAAAAGAGCCATACTGAGGAAACATTTTATTATCAAATGTCTCAGTAGGCTAGGAAGAATATTTGTGTTTCTCTTGGAACATATTTATCTAAAAATAAAGATTTCTTTCCTTTTACTAGCTAATAGTTGAGAGTATTTTATATTGTTTGAGTTGATTAGAATATTAAAACAATACTGAGATATTAAGATGGGCCAGAACCAGAAAAGTTGCTGCAACTTAAGTAACATTCTTCTGGTCAAAATGTACCAAGTTCAGTCTCAGTCCTCCAGAATACAGAAAGTTCTTTTGGCCTGGTAAGTGGGATTAGGTTGCCAATAAATAAAAGCCTGACCTTTTGATGAGGGCACCCAAATATCTTTGTTACAGCAAATAAAGCTCCAGTAAGAAATATTTGTCTACTGGCTCTAGGAAGGCTTCCCTGCTGTCAGTGACTGAGTACAGCCAGGAGCTGAGCAGCACTTCCCCAGAGAGGGAATGGAGAGGAGCAGGACAGTGGGAGAAAAACCCAAAACAARACAAAACCCACAAAACCAGACCTTAATGCTTGGGTTTGATCTTTTGGACACTATTAGTTAAGCACTTAAGTAAATCCGCTGAATATTACCCAAAGCAGAAASAGAACTTCCCTTATCAAGTGTGGTGCCAGGACAGTCTATGAACATTCCTGTGCAGAAAAGAGCCAGAGCAATGAACCCTAAGCAGCAAATACTAGAGCTACAACCAGAGTTCCTGTTATGGGAAGAGGGGAAGGAAGGTATTATTTACATGTGAAACATTTGGAGGTGAGCAGGAGGGGATGTAGCATCTGTGCTTTTGCTTCATGGCTATTAATACTTATGAAGTAGAATCCTAGGTCATGTTTAGAGCTCCTAAACAAATTGTAACAATGAAGCTTCACCTCTTGTCAACTCTACAGGGACTAAAAGATCTACAAAACAATCTCATTAGAAAAGCCAAGAAAATAAGCCTTAAGCAGCTGTTCAT
The DNA here is from genome assembly GCA_014549065.1 of Cardinalis cardinalis. NCBI lineage: Eukaryota > Metazoa > Chordata > Aves > Passeriformes > Cardinalidae > Cardinalis > Cardinalis cardinalis. The sequence continues at coordinate 3,600,023 of JACDOX010000062.1, forward strand.
TATCTCACAGAAAACATTAACATTCCAGACTTCCTTGACACAATATACAAAAATAGACAAACAAAATTTAAAACTCTTCAGCAGCACACCAGCCAAACAATACAAGTATTCATGTCAGTCATTCTGTTAATTTTGCGTATCAATTTTTTGAGTCTCACATTTCTTCCTGTGTCAGATAAGGTATGAAGAAACATCCTTTATTTTCATCTAAACTTATAATTTAAACCAAAGGCCTGAATGTGCTTTTCCTTTCCAAATCCTCTTCCTGCTTGCTTTTCTAGAAGCAGGGTAGCAGCCACTGCCTGGCCTTTTATCTCAGGCATTTTGAAACAGTATAAAAATGCAAAAAAAAGTCTTGAATTAATCAGGATAATGCTATTCCAGTGACATTTTTTAACTCTGCACATAGTCTTCTCTGAGTCTTGCAGTCTGTGGTACATTCATCTTCCATTCAGCATCTCTTAAAACCCWCTGGAGCAGAAGCTGGGCTTCACTTTTCAAGAAAAACCCAGACTAAAGACCGCAGCCAAACACCAGTAGTTGGGAAGAACAAACAGTAGGAGTCCAGGGAAACCAGTACCTATGGAGACTGGACCAAAGCAGAGCTGAATTTCTTTAGTTACAACGGATTGTGGAAAGTCAGGAAATTCTACTGTGACAAATAAAAGCAAGGACATTGTTTTCGGAAAATGACATTCTACAAAAATAGAGGCACAGCCACTTCTTGAGTATTCCCAAACCATGAATCCCACACAGAACTCTACAAGCCTACTGGTGGGACTGTGTCTCCCAGTTGCTCCAGACACAGAGCTCCTCATAGCACACAGTCCCCACTGTCCCTCATCCCCTCCTGTCCCTGGCAGCCCCAGATTCCTGCTCTCAGCCCTGCTCCTGCCAACCCCAGCACAGCCTGTGCACACAGAGCTCTGAAGGCCTCTGGAAATGGGGATGGATAGACCAGGGGAATTCCACCACGTTAGAGGAAGCACCCTGACAGGACAGCTCTGGGCAGTGAACCATCCTGTCCCAAAGGCAGCTAAACARGAGTCTTTCTAGAAATCCGCTGAACAAAGTTATTGGTCTGATTCGCTCCAGGATYTGAAGTACAGAGAAGGCAAAAGGACATCCAGCTACAAAAGAGCGTTGACCTAAGACATGTAGGAGTGCTAACCTTCTATATTATCTCCAAATATTACCTCTGTGGGAAGGGAGTCATTCCAAGGAATTACAAACGGCTTTTACAGATTGAAAGGTTCAGGGTCACTTTCTTCCAGTTACTCACAGTACAGAGATTTTATCTCATTCTAGTGCATTGGCTTCCAGCATTTGTAAGATTAAAGCACAGTCATTTGGCTTCTCACTGAGGAAATATGTTGTTAGGCTAAGACCTGATGTTAGAGATCATGTCATGTGTGCAAATGATGGTGCATATTCATTAATATGCAAATTAGAACACAAAATCAGATTAATCCCAATGCCTAAAATCTCCAGCTTTCATGACCTACAGGCTTAAATTGTGCCTGTACAACTACTTGTTCATCAGTGTGACTTTGTCTTGCTTCATGATTAAACACAAATCAGCCACATACACGTAACTTTTCCATGTAACTAGATGCTATCTAGGTTAAAACTGAAATATTTATTGTAAAGACTTGTGCTTCCAAATACCTTTCAAAGACTGTTCAGACATCTTCAGGTTTGCATGTTTATTCCAGCTACTTCAGGCAGGTGTTCAAGAGCACCAGCTTTCCTTTTTAACCCCTCATTAAATGGAATGAGTTGCCAATGCAACAAGCCCATTTATTTAGGTTTTGATTGATTTTCTAAGAGTTACACAGCAAAAAAGTCCACTGAGGTCTGGCCAGCTGCGTGGGGACAGCAAGTATACAAAAACCTTTGGCAACCAATTATAAATCAAAAACATCAAAAATTGGCTGAAAATCATCACCACACTGGAAACACTTATACAGCTACTGGATAACTGAGTTATGATAGCCTGCATTAATTAAACAACTTCAAACTTGTGAACTTTTATAGCTAATTCCAGAAACTGCCTTCTACACTGATGGATCCTTTGAAAAAAAGGACACAGAGAAAAAGTCTGATCAAAAGCAATCATCAGTTACACTTTCCTCCAAACTATAATCTACATCATTTCAGGGTTAGGAAAAAATAATTTTGTTTTGACTGGATTGACAAAAGCTAAATTCTTATAAGATAATTGAATCCTGCATAGCAAAAATAGYCAAAATAGTTTGGATTTACCATATATGTTTTCAGCAGCTACATAAGGCTTGATTGTTTATGATTGAAAGACTCTAATTTAATCRTGGATTTATTAGTCCTTTCACAGATGTTGATTTAAGTATGAAACAGTCACCATGCCATTTATTTTAGTAAGGAGCTTCCTGTGTTCTAAGGGGGCATATATTGCTGACATGTCTGCAAGTAAGGCAACTACATTTCTACCCTCTTCAGATCTGTCTTAAATGAACACCCAGTCATGGAGTAATGCTTTACATYCCTTAGATTAAACACTTGTAAGAAAATTATGGTTGGAGGTTTAAAAGACAGCATTGCRTTCAGAAATTTGTAAATATAAGCCTAGGAAAAAATATAAACCTGAGATTTTTCGTCTCTGAAGAATTCTTTGCTTGTTTGAGCTCTGCAATTCAGTTTTTTGCTGTATTTTAGACACTTAAACATCTGCTGTAGCCAGACCTTGGTCACTAGGTCATAGTTCCCCCCAGCACGGACATCACTGGAAAAATTGTAACGGCAAACTAGATATTATTCATKCACAACCTATGATAATTTAGGAATGAGTTTGATTAAAAAATATTGATACTTAACTGTTCACGCTTATACATGCTTCTTAGCAACTTCTGACAACACATTCACAGTTACAGACAGATACTTTGAAATCTGAGGTAACTACTGAAAACCAGAAATTGGGAGAAAGCTAACACTAACTCAATAYAAAAGTATTATCTTCCCATTCCTATGTTAGCCCAGAGTAAAGGTCTGAAGAGAAAATATGTTCAAGTCAGGATTCCCCAGAAAGTAACATWCAGTTTAGGTTTTCTGCCTGAATATTTTACATTTCCAGAATGAAATATGTTCAGGGGTCTGAAAGGGGGGTGGTGGCACACCACAGTCAGACAGGCAAGACTGACACAGGCATAATTACAATGAAGCCAAGGGGCCCATCCTTTCCAATACCACAGAGAATAATCAATAGCCAACACAAGTTACCTTCAAGCATTCTAACAATCCTATTTGTTTGGATGTTTTGCTTGGGGGACTTGGTAAAATKCAATAAGAGARGATCTGGGSTAAATCCTTCCCTAATATTAATTTMTAGAGCTGGATTTTATCTGAAGGGATGCAGACTGCATTAGAGAGCTCTAGATCCGTATGATTGCATCAGAACCCTCTTGCCATAGGGCTGGCTCTCAGATAAGAGACAATTACAGGCTCCTAGTCTAAAAAACTGGAGTGTCCAAGTCAGCTGTTAGACACCCGCAGAACTTTAGAGGTTGTTTGAGAACAATTTTGATTGTTTCCTTCTCAAAGCCATTTTCCTTTTTTCAAGAGCTATCACATCACACTGTCAATTTCTGCTCCCTCCCTAGATTTCTCCCCACTTAAAAGGGCAAAGCTCTTGACCCCAGCTACAGCAGAACTCCTCTCCTTGCAATAAAACTCCCTGATCTCTAAATATGCCAATACCAGCAGATAAACATGTCAAAACAGCCACAATCTTCCCCATAAAAAGGATGGACAAAAGCCTGCTGGCCGGATGTACGCCACAATAATCGTCCAGATTTGTCTAGGACGATACAGGATTGACTTCTGTAACCTATGGTTTCAGCAGGGGCTTATTAAACGTGTTTAGCCCACACCAGTGAATATTTGAAACTGATGTGAGTTGCTGCAGCCCCAACAAAAGAACAGATGGCTGTGAAAACTGCTGTTCATACACCAGAGATCTCATATATATGCAAATTTGCATYGCAGTATATACTGAGTCTGTTCCCTCCTTCTTCCCCTCCACCTTCTTACTTCAGTGTACAATTAAAATATCGAAAAGTCTGGCTTTGTTCCTCTTGCCAGCAGCAGGAATGAGCACTGAACRTGTGAGCCTTCCAGTCACCTCATCCCTAACATCCTCTCCAAAAGTGAAATTTAGACCCTAAGCTAGAATCCAAATATGCCTCAAGAGTTTTTCTTTGTTGTGCTCCAGCAGGTATTTTTAATTGGGCTTTTAAAGCAAAAATAAAGATAAAACAATTCAAAAAAGGATTCTGAAAATAAAAGTTCTGRTTGTATTTATTAAACTAGAATCTTAAGTTTAGTTCTTGAATTGACACACAGGCATATTTGAATTATTTTTACTCTTTAAACTTTTGAGACTTCACTAACATTAACTATTARAGTGCAAATAATGTAAGTTCACCTTTAGTTCAGTCATGTTTCAGAAGAAAGTGAGTAAGGAGTGTATTTCTAGTGCACCATTACAACCCAGTGAACACTGCCTTMGTTACTATTGTGTTCCACATAAAGATGGCTGCATAGCATTGACTGACACTGCTGTAAGCTCCCACACAGACATAACCACAACTTGAAGCACAAGCAAATATTGACTTCATCTGCAGCCCAAAGGCTGTTCTGGTGATTACTCAGGCATTCTGGCAGGGCTTCCAACCACCAATAAAGGCAACGGAAACTTTTACAAGCACGACATAAGTCAACTATTTGTCACATTATCAACACTAAATATGTTATCATACTTCAGAAATGTTAAAGCGTTCAGAAAATATTTGATGCAGGGCCTTAACTTGTTTGGGCTTTCCAAATAGTAAAGAAAAATATTGTTCTTATTTCTGTGAGAGASGGAAGAGAACAGAGAAGACAGAGGAGGCATTGCTGTTATTCTTGGCTCCGGGTCAGATGGGTCTGGTTTATTCTGCTGAGTGAATAGAAGAGTGGAAAACTACTTAAAGCTGAACAAAATAACATTAACATAGATTTTGACTACTTTTTATCTGGTTCTCTGGCAAAAAAATAAAAAGGCACACATTCACATGCCACTATTTTGGTCTCAGGGAAAATATGATGAAAACCAATTGTTTGCATGAAACAGTGTGCAGCCATTTCCTTTTGAAACGGGYCCAGTTAAAAAGAAGTAGCAACTAAAAGGTTAAATTCTTCATTAAAATAAGAAAAGAATGCTAAARATCAGTACAGCCAAAAACAGATGCTTAAAACTAGACTGCTGAATCCATACTCAGCCACATAAATTAGATCCTGGGGACTTATGTGATTAGCCATATGAAGAAACATTTCTAATGCTCATTTCAGTCACAAGGAAAAGAAACAATGATATGTCAAATAATACTCACAGACRTTTGTCTGTGATGATTTGGAATCATGTTTAGCGTAATATTTACTGTAATATATATTACTATAGAAAACGGCAAAAACTCAAATCAAAATGTACTGGAAGACTTTGCCCTCTGTTAGTCATATGTATAAGTCATCACCTTTTCAAATGGATTCAATAAAATTCTTAAAACCTCTGGTGAAAATACATTGATCTAATAAAAGTGTAGCACAACAAAGAAATTATTTCAGACAAAAATTATATATATGATGGCCATGGATTAAAGTAAACAAGGGCTTAAAATTTTGAAAGCAAGCAGAGAAAATATTTAGGTTTCTAAATTGCCCTCCAGAACTAAATGTTTGGTTTCCTGCACAACTAGAGTGACTTCAAAGTTCACATTAGAGAAGTAAAAGGCGTGAAGGGTAGACTCAGTGCTCTCTCACTCCCAACATAAAACAGAAAATACAAATAAAGATTTGTGGCTTTGCATCTTCAGACACACAGATACTGTACTCAATCACTGCTGATCCACAAAGTCAGAAAGAAGATCTACCATTAAATCTTCTAAGAAACAGCTCCTTTTTATGGCTTCCAAGTGCTCKGCCACAATGTAATTAATCTCAGCACAGGATAATCAAACACACCAATGACTTGGTGACCCAGTCATATTGACAGGGCCCAGGTAATGAGGGTAAATACCAATGTAATCTTGTTAAGCAATATGGTTTTTAACTTCAATCCCACCCATATTGTAGGGATTTAAAGAGATTGGAATAAACTTGCTGAAGCCAGCACTTGGAATGAGAAATGTAGACATAAGGTTTTTTCCACCTCTTTCATACCAAAACTGTTATTTGCTCTCTTTTGTCTCATTTTAATTGACACCACTGCAGTGCTTTACAGAAGACACAGCACTGTAGAACAAACCCTCAGCTGGCTGCTTATGTTACCTGTGCCCTTCTTGGAGGTAACAATTCCCATTGATATCCTTCAAATTTCCCACAGCTACTGTCAAGGAGGAGTGCTTTTCATCAGCCCTCATCAGGACAGCCCTTACAAAGCCTCTAGAAGACACAAAAACCTGTTGCTGTTCTAGGGCACACACCAGAGCACTGCCTGGAGCAGCCCATGCGAGGGTGATTATTTAGGAGAGGAACAACAGAGACTCAGCCTYATAAATGGACTTAGCCCTATTCCCAAACAGTGTGCTAGAACAGTAAAACCCAAAGGTAGATCAACTGAAATGGAAAGTTGAACTTCCAAACTTCACTAGTCAAAAGCAATCAATCAGTTTTGTTATTTTATGTTAGGCATTCTATGGAGCTATTCATTGAAAACAACTGAAAAAACAATCGCTGGGGAGGCCAAGAATGCCAAGCAAGAACACCAAGCAAGAACACCTCCAAGTGTAGTTCTAAGAGCACATCTTCCAGGGACAGTGCCAATTTGAGTAGTGCCTTTCTGCCTTCTCATTATCCCCTTAACTGCGCCATGCACTAAAGAAATTCACCTGCACATGTTCACTGTGCTASCACGTGAACAAGGCATCATCAAGGGCCATGATGACTCCCCAGTGCCATCAGCACAGAGAGGGGATGCTTAAATCAGCAGKGGCACTGGTGGAGAGTCAGGTGAGTCGATGGCATAACTGCAAGCAAGTACAAAGTACAATTCCATGGGGATTTTTAAGGCACTTCCACTCAGACTAGAATGTGGTAGAACAAAGTGAAGAAACTTCTGAAAGCTCTGTAAAGTAAGATTTGGTTCTTCTGGTTTGATTTTTTGAGGGGGAGGGGAGTTGTCTATTTGAAGGTTAGTTGATGGGGGGAGCAGAGTGTTTAGCATTAAACCATCTGAAAAAATGTGAAAAGACACCAAGCTCTGGGATGCCTCCCTTCAGAAGTTCTGGAGAAAATAGGGCCTCAGGACTTCTCTCCTTTAGCAGCAGGGGTAGCTCAGGTCTTTCCTCTCCCCCTTGCACTAGCCTTGAGCCCCTGCCCCCCCCCCCCCCTGCTGCTGCCTTCCAGTTGTGCCAAATTAACCATTTGTGGAGGTGATCAGTGGCGCAGAACAGTGAATTAATTACTTGGTGTTTAAAAAAGACAGCAGAGATTCTGACTTGCATGGATCTGGTTACAATGTGCTACATCAGGGAACACAAGTGGTGGGAAGCAGGAAGAACAAGCACAGGAACTGCTCAAGAGAAAAAGAACTGCCAAGAAAAGGTTCCTCAATATCACTGCCTCCGAGACCATGATTTAACCTAATTAAGTTAATTAACTGGAAAATTTGAGAGAAAGAGGAGTTGGCATTTGAGAAAGGGAAGACAAAACCGTGGAACAGAGAAGGCTGTTAGCAGGAATGTGGATAACAGATCACTGGCATCTGCAGAACAGAGAATGTCACTGTAAACAGTGAGATCTGAAAATTTTTCAGGGACTGATTGACAAGCAAATATGTTCACCCAACTGAATTAGAAATTAAATATACAGAAAGCCATATTTTCTAACTTGTGGTTTCAGGTAATTTCAAATCTGCTGAGCTCCAGAGCTCACARTCCAAACCTGAGCTTTAAATTCACACATCAACCTCTGCACCAGTCATGTGAAGTTTGAGTATCAAAATAAATCTAGTATATACATGTACAATTTTAACTGTTATAAGGGTGATGATCTTAGAGAAGGATAGAGGTTTTTTAAATAATTTTCTCAATGCACAAGTTTTCAGAGTCATGATATCCCAAACGGCACAAAGAGTTTGATAACAATTTTTTTCAATCTCATTTTGTGAAACACAAGTACYACAAGTTTTAGGACAAAGAAGTAATTCATAAAATCAGGACCACCACAGAAAAAGACTTTGAAAATTTATCACTCCAATTACAGTAGAATAACAATTCAATCATCTCCACACCCATATGCAATTGCAATGCTATAATCACCAAACTAGAATCAAAACACATCAAATTAGTCAGAAAATTCCTCAGAGACAGCACATAGCACAAAAAAGCAGGATTAATGCCTTAAGAGCAATGSCAAGCAGCATCAAAAATATCTACCCAATGATGACCTGTTCCCCTAGGTTTCATTGCTTTTCACTAGATAAGGCAAGATATTTTAGTAAGCTCTTTCTCACYTCTCTCTCCACCAATGGAGTAGTTTTACATATTAGGTTAGATGGATTGGAAAAAATAAGTTGGCTCATAAGACCTCACAGAGAAAGGCAAAAYGGCAAGTATAGACACCACCAAGTCCATTTACAAAGATTAGGAAAAATGCATCATCCTGAAGCAGGAAAATGGAACTAGAGTGTTTGGGCACRAGCACAGCTTTGCCTATAAATTGACCCAAATCCACTATCTTGGGAATGCCACAAGGTAAAAAACTTTGAGATCTGTAGATTCCTAGGTACTACAGGATTGTGTATAACCCCAGCAGTGTTATACACACCTGCACCATGATGGCTGCAATGCAGACRTAATATACTAAATACTGAACATGCCATTCCTCCAGGATCACTTATGAATATCCTAAGAGAGCAAACTGGGACTTTATATAAAGCAACCAAAATTAACAGGCCCATTCAGGAGATTTTCACAACTTAAAATAGCAGCATTTTTCTTTGATTACTATAAATATTGCAGGAAAGGGTCTATTGTCACTACTGTTTAACAGTGTTTATAGATTCCCTTTGGCCTGAATTGAGCACATAGAATCTGACTCCTGGCAAAACAAAAAAAAAATCCCTGATTTACTCTCTTTTATTTCCTTTCAGCCATAGTTTTAAGTCACAACAAATATAGAGACAGGAAAAAAAGGTGGCCAAGTAAAATATGGCCTCAAATATCACTCCATTTAATCTCTCTTTTCTCTACACGAGCAGTGCTCAGAGGTAGAGTCAAACTGCCTCTGTTTGGGGACAGAAGACGAAAATTCCTCCTCTACTGGGTTTCCAAAACAGTAAGACATGTTCTAAGGGCCATTCTAGTTTGAGCTGTATAAAGCTGGGATTCACACTCACTGAAGATCATTAAAAACACTTTTGATTGCTTTTATAATGTATGGTGACAAGCCTAACTCCATTAACCTACTGAGGCTTAAAATTATTATTGTGCTCACTGTCCTCATCACTAAAGGATAATAAAGATGTCACAGCATATTATTTAAAGAAAGTTACCATTAAATAGACAAAGAAAGAAGTAATTGATACTGGTAGAAGGTTTCAAATGTACTCTATCTATACTTACGAAAGCTTTCAAGGGATGCTTGTGTTTTAAAGCAGAAAACTTCATGGATTTGTGTTACACATTTGCAATGATTAAATAAGAAGTGCAGCCTTGAGCTTTTCTACAGAGAAACATCAGCCACCTGGGCCAGAGCCTGAACACAAGGCAAACAGAAAAGAGAAGCTGCTTGCAGAAAAAGAGGGAAAAAAAAACCACACCAAAAAAAAAAGTAAGGAGTGCATGGGAACCAATTTGCCAGCAGTGTGGAGGGAAACCCCACTATCACCCAGCTCCTCCCTACTGCAAAGGCAAGTCAGGACTGTGGGGCCCTTAGATCCCCACACCTTTCTAGCAGGTGAGCATTAACTCCTGTTACACAGCTGGATGTGTGTTGCTGCTGTTATACAGCAGCTCTGTTATACAACTGCTTCATTTTGSTACTTCCCTCTTGTATACTAACACTGGAATCCTTTAGGCATTATTTGCTAATTTCAGCATTGTGCCCTGCTGTCCACTCACATGAAGGAAAACTAAAACAGCTCCAGTACAGCCTTTTYCTTTCTCTCTACTACATATGACCTTAATAGACATCTGAAGACTCTCAARAACATGCAGCACTCAAATCAGACTACAAACAACAAATGCACCAGCAAGTACTTCATTTCTACAGAGCTGTTGTTTTGTTGTTTGCTTTTTAGAAGTTTTTTTTTTCTTCTTCTTCAGAGAGTATGCACAGTAAAAAGAAAGGCCTGAGAGAAATTAGAGCTAGAAAACCATTGACAGGTCTTCCTAAGCCTGTAAGAGTTTTTGACCCCAAGACAGCCAATTAAAAACAAAAGACAAAATCACCTGTCTTCAGAGAAAAAGAAATTAAAAACAAAACAAAAAAGGGG